>CM034008.1:1174974-1251154 GCA_019603395.1 Cyrtorhinus lividipennis | reverse complement strand
TCTCATCAGGTCTCCCGTCTGTTTGCACTGGCTGCGGTAGGAAGTATAAAAATCTCTGCAGCCTCAGACGTCACATACGCTATGAATGTGGCAAACCGCCTCAATTCTGTTGTCACCTCTGCCAGTACAAAGCCTACCAGAGAACTCATCTAACTAATCACATCATGCATCACCACAAACGCCAGATGAAATGTTGATATTTGTCGGTTCTTAGTGATTTCTTGAGAGCAATAAATATTGACTCTGCTGTTCACTTCTTTTCTTCTAAGTCTGTCACTTGCAATTCCACGTTTAACATTTTAAAACTATTATGCTGAAGGAGTGTAATTATTTTGTTAAGATAATCATTTTTAGGGTCAAATCAAACTAAATAGTAAGCTTACATAGTATCTAGTCTGCTTATGTAACTATATAGTGAACATATACATCGAGGACTTCTGGAGCAAGATACTGAAGTCAGCAATCTTCAATCCACAACAGCATCTGGGAGTGAGCTTGTCATTCTCCCCCTATCTAATTTTTTAATATTGTTTTGCAGCTTCCAACACTGAGCTGGTCCCAGCAGAGGGGCTCCGATACAAATGCCAAAGGTGTGGGAAATCTTACAAAAATCGCAACCATCTTGGTCGTCACCTCAGCTACCATTGCAACGTCCAACCGCAATTTCAATGTGTTGTGTGCGGTGCGTCATTCTCTCGGGGTGATTTGCTTAAAAGACACTTTGTGAGCCACGAGAAGAAGAAGTCATGAGCTTGATTGGTGTTGGTTGTGGACACATTGCTACCAACACGTTTCCCACGTTTTCCCACTGTTTTTTAGTGACCACCAAATGAACAGCTGAGCATCAGTGATGAACATGTTACTTTCCATGCCAGTGTTTCATGATGAAAATATACTACCAAGACGGATCGGTTAAATTTTAAGTTATTGAACCTTGGGGTTTGTATTCTGCTAGATGAAATTAAGCTAGAATTTTTGTACCAAGTTCTCAATTTACAAAAAAGACTTCTAGTAAATGTGGTTTTGGTAAAGTTTTCTGATAGTTTCGTGTTTTAGCTCCGTACTGCATCATGGAAAAGTTTTATTGGGTACTCACATGCATGGTCTTCTCATGATTTTTTTTTTTTAAATATATCAAGTTAGTAATTTTTTTGTCATTGTTCGTTTTGTTCCAGGTTCTTTTCAGACAGTATTGATGCCTCGGTACCAATGCACCATTTGCGAAAAAAGTTACAAAAACCAGCAAAGTCTCATTCGTCACCTCCGATACGAGTGTAATCAGGAGCCCAAATTCGCCTGTTCTCTCTGTCCGCATAAAACATCGAGAGCTTATCTACTCCAGCAGCACATGATGTCTCATATAACAAATCAGTTAGGAATTTTCCATTGATCAAAGTCAAAAATGAGTCAACCCTTGACATTGTTAAGGGCTCAAATGAATTCACACAGTGGACTACGTGATTGGGTGGCCGAGCATGCAGACATTTTTACAAAATGCTCAGCACAGGCCAGTGCCTAGAATCCTTTAAAGTCAGTTAATATGAGAGACCACTTTAGGATTGTGCCCCAACAAGTTATTTTGTGAAATTATGAAGATTGTTCTTGACAAAATAAGATTTTGAAGACATTCGTTTTTTAAATCATTGTGATTTTACATACTGTATTTTCTTTTGTTAATAAAATATTTAACTCTGGGATACTTACTATGTCAAATTGCTCTCTTGGATTCATCATTGCGTTGAATTCTCACTTGTGAGGAACGGTCACCCAAGAAGTTTTTTAATGGCTTATATTTCAAGTTAACAATTCCACTTGTTGGACATGTTTTGGCGTTTTAGCTCATCATATCTGTTTTAGAAGTTGTTCAGTAAGGCCTCGGTTACCCCAATTTTAATTGTATTTCCAATTTCAAGTGTTAACACTCACACTTTGGCCGGGTATTTCTACTGTTGTCAGGAATAACACGCGAAACCCTTCATCTGCAAAAACTGCGGCCGAACCTATCGTACTAGTGGAAACCTCAACCGTCATCTACGCCATGAATGTGGCCGCCAACCACACATTGACTGCTCTTTTTGTGAATACAAGTGCTTTCAACTGTCTAATCTTAAACGACACGTTATGTTGAGACATGGAGTCATTCGATAATCCCAATTAAATTTCTTTTCAACGTATCTGAATAACCGCTCTGCTCTTTGTCTGCTCCTCATTTGGTTAAAATTTCAGAATAATATTGGTGATTCTGTGGATGAATTTTACTGATTGGTGGTGTCGTCAGCTCATTAAAAACAGTGTCAGCAGCATGAAAATCTTGACTTTAGTACCATTAGAACGAATATGATCAATGGGAGAGGCTTTTCCATTCCTTAATGTTTATTCAATTAATGTTACATTCCAAGGTTCTATGGGCAAACATATTCGCCAATTGGATATTGTACCTTTTTTGGGGGAGAGGCAGAATGGTTGGAGGGGGAAGACTTAATTGTACTCTTTGTGGTTTTCAACCCTCATTTCTATTCTCCCAGCTTCTACCCCCGAGGACCTCTATAGCGCCACTGGTGCCCAACAAGAGGACTTCACTACCTACGGATTTCCCACCAGAGTAGTATTAAGGTTTCACAAGTGCTGCTATTATTTTACTTCTTGCCAGTGTTTGAGCTGGATGTGAAAACTATAAGGCTTTTAAACACGAATATAAAAATACCAAAATGGAAAAATACAAAATACGAGAGTTTTCTATAGTGATATATTGCATTTCAAATACTGCAAAAATAAAACCTTTTTTTGATGGCATCAACAGGCCCCAAATTTCTCGAGAAGAAAGTTTCCTGCCATCAATGTGGAAAAAATTTATAAGAACTCCCGCTGCCTTTGGACGCACCAGAAATTTGACTGTGGAAAAGAGCCACAATACTTCTGCCGATTTTGTAGTTACAAGGGAACACGTAAATCTAATTACAAAAGACACATGTTGTGTTGCCACCCTAATTCATGCGCAACTATGACATATGAGTAAATAAATTACTTTTGTCTAATAAATTATTGTTTCATATTCTATTCCTGGTGTTCAATTTGTATGGGTCTGTACTATCACATTATTTTATAGCAATTACTTTTCGTTTGGTCCATCCATATATCAGTTTGGACACTATTTACATTGGCTGTTAGTAAACAACCTTGTAACTGAGCCAGGAAATAAACTGAAATATCTCATTAGAGGTGTCTCATCTGGTATAGAGAAATTGAAAACATATTCACTACAAATTCAGCTGGTCAAGTCTGACTCATTATACGAGTATGTAAGGCTTCACGATTGTGACAGCCAGTTTAGGGTTTTGTTGGTAAATATTAATATGATTTGTTGCGATTCTTTTTGAGCTCCAGCTAGCATTTCTCGTAATTTGTCACTTTCAATTTCTACAGGACAACCTTCTTAATGAGTTCGGGGCCAAAACAGTCGCCATAAACCAACGACAAACTCCATCGACTATGACCCACCGTAGGAACCAGCACACGCGGCAGAAAAAATTATCTACAGGGACAACTACAAATTCTGTTTCCACAAATATTTGGCAACGGCCTTTTACGCTGGACCTGCCGAGCCTATGCTTGCAAGGCCTACCTTATTACAAATGGAGACCAAGTTGTACATTCAATTGAAGCCCAACACTCACATTTCTGGCCGTACACAGATTGGAGTAATGACGTCAAGGAAGAAGCAAGCTGTGTTGGGCTCCAATACTGAATTTTGCTCACCAATAAACACGAACAACAATAAATTTCATTTTGCAGCTAAATGTTCACCTATATCTCGTTTCAAATCACCACATTACCTTATTACTCTCAGTTTCATATTCATCATTTCATTACATCAGTCTATAAGTATGAGGTTGGCCTACCAATGAAGAGTAATTTTATGCACTTGACACTTGGCATATGTGACACCACTTTTACGATGCAACACACAGCTCTTCTTGTAATTCCGGTTGGCTGGACAATATTTTTATTTTTACAGAACAACCAGGCTCTGCTTTTAATGCATGGGATAAAATTGACATAATTTCGGCAAGCTACCACCGTAGGAACCAGCATGCGTGGGAGAAAAGTAATCTTCAGAGACAACTATAAATTCAGCTTCCAAAAACAATTGGCAAGCGGTTTTTTACGCTGGACTTGCCGAGCTCACGCGTGCAAAGCCTATCTCACTACGAATGGTGACCAAATTGTGCATTCATTTGAAGTTCATTCGCACGATTCCTAACAAATCTCTGAAGAAGCAAGAAGAAGTGTTATTACGTAAGGATGTTATCCATATACTGAAGGACTTTCCTCCTATATTATTTGTACTATGAACAGTTTGGAATGCATTAAATGTACTTTGAACTAAAATTTACCATTCTTGTAAGAAGAAAAACCAACTCTTTCATAGATGCTTCATCCAGTTTTTGAAAGAACCATTACGCACGTATTGTGTCTTGATTTGTATCCATTTTGACCCAATGCACAGGTAGTGTTTGTCATTTGCATTCAACATATACAATCTAATCAATTTCACAAAACTGAATAACATCATGGACCATCCCTACTTGCGAGAATCGTGGTCCTCAAGAAGTGTTTCCTCGTATTTTTGTGCCAATCATTACATTTTCAGCTTTACATTTAAATATATTTAAATTTTGTCTCCCCTGGCGTCATTTCTTCTCGCACGCAGTTTTGCCTCACCTAACAGTTCGTCTTATTTTTCAGGTACCCAACTTCACAATGATGAACTAGATATGGCGGCTCGAACGACAAAAACTTACTCTCAAATGATTGTATCTGATCAGTGTATAATTCATTTCAAATATCACCACATGAACGAACTCATTACGTTATTGAGATGAATACTTCAATTGTCTCGAAGCTCAATTTCCTCATTCGTTTTTATATTTTTACAATTTTAATTTGTTCTTTGAATTCATTTGGGAAGTGTGTAGATTATTTGATTCTGCATGGCTCGACAATTATTTCTCCTTCTGTCGCTTTTGTTTAGGCAGCGCCTTTAATTTATTTATGGCTTTGATAGGTTGACTTGCGTGGGTCAGTTGAGGCCTGATTATTTCATAGAGGGTAATTAATTAATCATATAAGAATGGTTATTTAACATAATAAGTAACGCTTCTTCTTGCTTCAATGCTCTCTACAAAATTTCCGCATGATACGGATTACCATTGGCGTGGATGCTGTCACATAAATGAGAAATGTGCCTTAATGTTGAAAGTACAGTTTGTTTAGTTGTAGTAGTTGTTTCTAAAGTAGAGGGACACACAAAGAAAGATTGAACTTCTACAGCGTAAAACATTCATGTCTCATTTTTTGTCTCAACATCTCAAATTTTGATGAAATTAGAAAAACCTACCTCGTCAATTGAATCCATATAATTTTTCCGCCATTTGAGACATTCGTTGGTAATAGGTAACGACGTCTTGTTATAAGAAACCGAAAAACGTGTTGTTTAAATGACTTCACTGTCATTCAAGACAATAATTAGCAGGGCAACAGTATTGAACTCTACGATTTGTATGTTGTTATTTTTATAAGTGATTATTGTCCCGGATTTTTACTTTGACGTCACTTGTCGCACTTAACTCATCATGTGTGCTAATTCGTATAAAATTGCTGATAGTTTTCGTTTTTACTCCATTTTACTACCTTCCACCAACAAATTTTTCAGTGGTGTTGATCACTTATGAAACTAACATTCACTAAATTTAATCCCTCTTAGAGAGTCTCATAGGTTGGGATGTCCAATCTCCCCTCTAATGAATACAATCCGTCCACGTACGTATAAATTGTGCATCCACGCTCTTGGTAGGTGAATCCTGTTGTTGGTTGGCGCTGTTGTTTTTTGGAAGTAGTCTTTCATTCGCAGCTTTATTCTACACTATTAGACAATTTTTCCTCAAAACCAATTCTACCTGTCTACATCTTTTCATCCCCATTTATTAAATCTCTCATCTCATGCCGTGTACTTAATTCTCAGGTTTCGGAAGGTTTTGGCGATTCCCGTGCAACCAGTGCGGCCGGTCGTATAAACACAAAAGCCACCTCAACAGTCATATTCGCTACGAGTGTGGGAAAGAGCCACAATTCGCCTGCGAAATATGCCCTTACAAGAGCAAACAGAAATCCCACCTCAAGCAACACATGTTCCGGCACTTGACGATGAGCGACGACAACAGCAAAACAACTCCGTCGAAAAAAAAACGAAAAATTGAAAAGGGAGCGTCGTAGTGGGGGACTCCGTCAAAACAAATACTCAAGGCTGATTTTTTTTTTCTTCCATAATTTATCAATTATCAATTAGGTAGCAGTAGGTTTTGTACCTACTTACAGTTTTAATATTAAATTCTGAATCATAAAATGATTCAGCGAATCTTTCGCAAAACTTGCCATTTTCCACGCATCATTCTTAAAGGCTTCCTCGGTCTCGATATTCTCCCAAGCTTTTAGCTTTAAATTAGCTCTCTACTTCGTCATGTATTAAATGAAATTGAGAATGTTTTCTATATCGTTTGTGTCAACGCATAGTTTGTATTGATTTTGACAAGATCTCAATTCACGCGAGTGAATCAAACTAGCTTTAACAATTTAATTATTTTGTCTTCTATTATGCTTGATACTTGTGACATGGCTGGGGGTCAACCTAAAATTTGCTATTTATTTCAAATGTCATTGTGATGCAGATTTTAAAAAACTGGATTTTTGCTCATGAACCGTAAACAGGAAAGTATCGATACTATAGTAGAGTTGGTTAGACATATCTACGTATTAACTTTTTCTATACACACACACGCAGTGTTGCATTGTTATTTCGATTAGATAATAGGTCCATTGTTGGGAAATGAACCACAATTTGGAATAACTCGTGAAGACCTTGTTGACAAGTGAGTAAGAACTGTGTGATACTAAGAACGCAAGACCGTTGGGAGTTGAATGAGGGGTCCCATTCCTCTATATTTCATCACAGTCGCATCTAGTTCCGATGCTACTTTGAAAAGTTGCATATTCTAAAAAGTTGAATTTATGTTCCAACGTGTTCTTTGAAAATTCGGATATTTAAATTTTGAGTGGTGCAAACTATAATCTTGCTGGTGCCCTATTGGTAACTGGAACATACTCTTAGGCTTTTTGGCTATCCTTCATTTTTGTTGAATGTTAACATGTTTTCTATTCAGCTTGTCTCATTCGTAAAACTTTACGAGTACGCTGTACAATCACAATTAACGTATCGTATACAAAGAGATTCAACCCTCACCCCCTGCCCAGTGATCCTTAAACCTGCCACATTGTGCCCTTTTGTTTCCAATGAGGAGTAAAAATGTCACTATCCCGCTCCTCCTTCGTTTGGGTTTGCTCCGGATTAAAACTCTATAAAGTTCCCTTCGCGTCACAATTTAAAATAGAACCGAGTTCCACTATTTAAAATTTGTTTCAAAATTGCGCATCAGTGGGTATTCTGACAAGCTGGGGTTTTCCTTCTATTTATTCATGTTTTGAATTTAAAGAGTGCCCACGAAGGAAAGTTCAGTAGGAGTTCATCCAATAACCAGTGGGAAGATTACAAGCGTCCCATAATATTGCTCTGAGTAGCCGGTTTGACTACAGATTTTCTCTTCCCTCTTTAGTACCTATCAAGCCCCTAAAAATCACGCCCTCCTCACCATCACATTTCCATCCTTCATTGCTGTGTTCTTACCCTCTTCAGATTTTTACCCGGTGTTATCATAGCTCATAAATGGTAATCGTACCGTGTATTCCAACTGTTGTAACCAGTTATTTTTCCATCCTCTTTTTTTTTTATATTTTAGCTTTACTTACAGGTATTTCAAGAAAGTATTGTGTACATATTGACTTTCCGGGTGATAAAATGTTGTTTCTGTGTTTTTGTTCAAGACCTTAGGATAAGATATTTGAAATTACTTGTTGTAAGAGATAGATGTGAGAAATTTGGATTGTTTTGTGGCCAACGGGACTCGTGCAGTGTTTCTGGTAGTTGTATAATAGAAGTTTTGCACGGTTATGTGAGTTTATGGATTTACTCACTCGTTGTTGAAATTGCGTCAGTTGTCTTTTATGCGTTTCACCACAGGTAAATCCACTAGAATTTCTCTTTACCACTTCTTCCTTCAAGATCGCTGGTAATTCTGAGAACTCTTAAATCTCTCAATTATGAAATTTCCATCTTTCTTACACTAGCCAACATAACCGGTAATCCAAGTTCCATTCTTAAACGATAAAATTCATCTTTTAATACTATGACGTACAAATGATCCGTCCGTTAACAGTTGACAGCGTCGTTAGTATATAATAATTTGGTCGTATAAATTTATGTAGTTCGTAGGTCGTTTCCTAATATTTCAACGAACGGTTTGGTTGAACAAAAAATTATCATTAGTTTCTTATACCGTCAGGAATACCTGACTTTCATGCTCGAGTAGAATTTTTGGACCGTCAATTCGGTTCGCTCGAACGGTGCTGTATATACATCGACTTTGGTAAATAATTTCTTTTACGTTTTCTTCAAACAAGTGGCAATTTTAGTGCTAAGTACGCTTTTTGTAATGTGAAATTTTCTTAATAAAATAATGTATATTATAATTAGAGAGAGGAAATGTCATCGAAAGCGCATAAATGATGTATTTAACCTCTTCAAATTTTGTACGCCTTCTAGGAGCAATGAATTTAAAAGCAATAATTCGTAATATGTTCTGTCATTTTCACCCTTACTTCCGTCGCCCCTTCCATTTTCTTCGTGCTTCCATCATTTCGTTTCGTGCGTTTTTTTATGACTACGGTTCAAACTAGTACGTTCATGTAGTATGAAGTATTTGCTTAGGTGACTTTTGTACAAATGTAAAATGATTATTTATAAATATATTTTTTACGGTGACCTCACTCAATCATACCCGATAGTTTCATATTGAGACAACGCTCCTTGAGGGATTCCTCCACTCCAGAACGATACAAACAGTTTTAAATACCTGTCATATTTTGAAATTTGAAACAAATACGTAGGTACATCTACTATATGTCAACCAAGGTATGTTGTAGAACAATTATAAACGAAATTTGCAACCAGTAATTAGAACGATAGTTAAGTGTTGTTTCAATTTCCGCCATTTCCTCACCTGTAACCCTTTTCTGTTTTCCAGCACACCACTCGACCCCAAACCATCAAAGAATCGACTGTCACCGCTGCAAGAAGAGTTACAAAAATCCAGGAACGTTGAGCACTCATTTGCGCTTCGAGTGCGGCAATGAGCAGCAATTTCTCTGTCACTTTTGTGACCACAAAGCTTGCCGACCCACCAATTACATTGGCATTTGCTGCTGAGACATAAAATCTTTAATATGGTTTGAGAGGAAAAGTCTTCTGATTATAAACAAAATGTTGTGGATAATATTGACGTCGTCTACAAGCATTCGAAAACTAGGTAAAATTCGAGTGATGTAAAGCCTACATTCAGTATAGAAGCATTTCTCTTTTGGTACGTATCAATTGACAAACTGATCAAACCATCATAATCATACACGAATTGTCGTAAATGTGAGAAAATCTCAAGTTGCTGAACGGCCGAGCTAAAACTAGAGTTGGTCCTCAATTGAAATGTCATGCTATTTTAATTGCCGATTCAAAACGAAAGGTGCATTGAAATTCCATTACATCAATATGAATAACATCCAGTGGTATGCACTGTGTGAGGTCCACGTGGTGATTCACCTGCATCAATATGATTTAAATGTAATCGAAGTACGTTCCCTACAATTTTGTAACAAAAATAAAACGGTTTTATACAAATTCTGAAGGACTTGGTTTATTATTTTTACCTTACAGTTGCTGCGGATGTCTTATTAAATTTTTGTTTTGAAACCCGGTAAACTCATTGAAAGCGGAAGAGTTATACTTTTAGTATTAGTTTTTTTTCTCCCTGTAATACCAGAGCGAATTTCCATGTCCAATGTACCTGCCGCACCGCTTATTTTTCACTTAATTTTGTTTTATTTATTTATTTTTGTTTTTAAGCAGACAACGCGTTTCAAAGTGTAAACCTTCCTCGTGATGAATATCCTAGTTTTACAATGACTTTTTTTTCAGGGCGGAAGAAGTCGGGAAAGTACAAATGCTCAGATGTGGTAAAAATTATGTACTCAAATCGAGTCTGAACCGCCATTTAAGGTACGAGTGGGTCACGAGCCTCAATTCCACTGCACCGTCTGCCCATACAGAGCCAAATGAGGGAACACCTCAAATCTCACTATGCAGGCCAAACACCTCGAAATGAAACCGATAGAATTCGGAATACGTGGACTCTCGGTACGTGTTTGAAAAGTCTTCGAATGAAAGAATTTAAACTTCATTGTTTCGTATTTTGAAAATTTTCCATTTTTTCCAGTAATGGACTGGAGGACTCACTGTAATGCCTTCAAGTGCATCAGGTAAACGTATCCAGAATTTATCCGCAACCCACATTCGCTTTGCACTTCTCCACAATCTCATCACGTTAACCTTATTTTGCAGGCATTTAAGCGAGTGACACGGACGTATTGCTCTTCTTCAAAAGAAGATCCCTTTTATACCACCCTACCTACTCATTATATTAGTTATTCTCCACCGAATTTACCATTCTGTAGTTGAGTATCGAAAAATATTTCAAACATGTATCTGCTGCCTGTTTTGGCAACTATTATGGTTTATTTGCTTCAATTTCAATGTCGAAATTAATAATGCTATTGAGTAAAACTCATTTGATGTACATTTTTAAGTAGTTTATATTTTTCAATTACATTGTAATATTGTTCCTTGGGTAATGCGGTAAGAAAAAGCTCTTTTATGTTTAAGGGTCTACGTTAATCCTCTCGAATAATTTGGCAAATGAACAAAATATGTTAGTACAGTGAATAGTCGTGAAATTCGCTCGGATTCGTCATTATATTTGAGCAGTAGTACATAATTGTTTCTCGAGCTGCGGTTAGTGTGGTGTTTTCCCAACGGGTTAACTAGTTCACTTTAGTCAAAAGTGGTACCTATTTACTTTTAGAAAAGCTTATGAGCACTTGCAGCTCATCGTCTCACCAATATTTAGTTTAGTATTTATGCGGCAATATTTGTTGTGTGATATTAGAGTTGCCTTTTATTGCAGTTACGCGAACAAATAAATTAATTTTGTTGAAATGCGTTTATGATTTTATCCGTTACGTTATTTCAAAAGTGTGTGGATAAATAACGCACGACCGACTACCCCCGAGTTATCTCTTCCTTGAAACACTCAATTCCGGAACTAAAAAATTCAATTTTCCAACTTCATAGTTCTGTCGAAGGATCTCAGATAAGAGGAAATTGTGTAGTTGCGCACAATTAACACCATCTTTTTCATTTCAAATTACGAAGAATTTCGCTGACTCACTATGTTGTTCTTTTTATTCATTTATTTTCTTCAATTGTAAGGAAAAGGGTCTATTCTTCTATGAAATCGTGCGCACAATCCGTACGTATTGGTTAGAAAAGATGTTGAATTTTTTTGAAATTTGAATAAAACAAATTTGGTTTTAGTGCGCTTGGCCGAGCATTGGCCAGTTTGCTCCGCAATTTTGTCATTCCCTGAGATCCTCGCAAACCCATGAAGTTTGAACGAAAAAATTGGGTTTTTAAGCTCCCGAATTGCGACGAATAAAACCTGTTTGCATTGGAATGGATCACTTCTAGTGATGTAAATCAATATTTTAATATTTTAGAGAACAGATTCAGATTTGAAAATAAACCTGAATAAGGCGAATTTTCAAGATGCGTAGAGTGAACGAAGAAGACATCAAAGGTATTGGACTTCAACTGTTCTTCATAGAGTGACAACGCTTTCTGTGAAATTCACATAATTTTTCTCGTGATCTTTCAATTCATCTGGATAATTTATTATGACCATCTTTCAGCTTTTCAAAAAACTTGGACTTGTGGGCACTTTAGCCCCCTGGAGCTGTTCTCCAGGATGAATTTAATTATCTAGTTAGCTGGAATTGTGGTGTTTTATACGTTATGCGACGTGAATTATTGAACGTCAGCTCGGTTCTCGTTCCTTTATCCATATTCTTTTACACTATAGCCCCAGTCGTTATCCAATTTTCAGGCAGAAGGCTCAGATCGGTGAATTTTTCGAAGACCGAGGAGTCCATCCTGTTCCGAATATGCAAGAAATACAAAGAAGTGCTTCGAGATAAAAATATTGACAGCAGGCCGAGAGCGGCCAAAAATAAATGTTGGGATGAAATCACCGAACTGTTTAACGCTGAGTCCAGGGAACAGGTGAGACAAATTTTGAATCGCTGTGGAGTAATTGTAATCGATTGCTAAATTACGATTATTTAAGGCCTTCTTTTTTTTCAGGACCGAGACGTGAAAGTTTTGAGAAACAAGTTTAAAAACGCTGTCAAACTTAGGAGAAAAATTGGCCTCGATTGGATTTAAAGCGTTGCGGAACCTTTTGACATTTCCTTGAACCTGCTAAAAGACATGAATTTCTTATATTATTCTCCCATTTTTAATTCTTTTATTTATTTATTTTCTTCAATTTTAAGGAAAGGGGTCTATTCTTCTATGAAATCGTGCGCACAATCCGTACATATTGGTTAAAAAAGATGTTCTAATTTGAATAAACAAATTCGGTTTTAAGTGCGCTTGGCCGAGCATTGGCCAGTTTGCTCCGCAATTTTTGTCATTCCTGAGATCCTCGCAATCCCATGAAGTTTGAAAGAAAAAATTGGGTTTTTAAGCTCCCGAATTGCGACGAATAAAATCTTTTTGCATTGGAATGGATCACTCCTAGTGATGTAAATCAATATTCTAATATTATAAAGAAGAGATTCAGATTGGAAAATAAATCTGAATAAGGCGAATTTTCAAGATGCGTAGAGTGAACGAAGAAGACATCAAAGGTATTGGACTTCAACTGTTCTTCATAGAGTGACAACGCTTTCTGTGAAATTCACATACCTAATTTTTCTCGTGATCTGTCAATTCATCTGGATAATTTATTATAACCATCTTTCAGCTTTTCTAAAAACTTGGACTTGCGGGCACTTTAGCCCCCTGGAGCTGTTCTCCAGGATGAATTTAATTATCTAGTTAGCTGGAATTGTGGTGTTTTATACGTTGTGCGACGTGATATATTGAACGTCAGCTCGGTTCTCGTTCCTTCATCTATTTTCTTTACACTATAGCCTCAGTCGTTATCCAATTTTCAGGCAGAAGGCTCAGATCGGTGAATTTTTCGAAGACCGAGGAGTCCATCCTGTTCCGAATATGCAAGAAATACAAAGAAGTGATTCGGGATAAAAATATTGACAGCAGAACGCTCTCGGCCAAAAATAAATGTTGGGATGAAATCGCCGAACTGTTTAACGCTGAGTCCAGGGAACCGGTGAGACAAATTTTGAATCGCTATGGAGTAATTGTAATCGATTGCTAAATTACGATTATTTAAGGCCTTCTTTTTTTTCAGGACCGAGACGTGAAAGTTTTGAGAAACAAGTTTAATAACGCTGTCAAACTTAGGAGAAAAATTGGCCTCGATTGGATTTAACGTGTGGCGGAACCTTTTGACATTTCCTTGAACCTGCCAAAAGACATGAATTTCTTATTTTATTCTCCCATTTTTCCTTTGTCCGCGCAATGAACACTTTTTTCGGGTATTACAGACGCTGGTTCAGTTGTAAACGAGTGATTCTAGTTGTTCACAACTATTGACCAAATTCCTGTAATTCAGCTTTTTTGTTATTGCGGATGGATGTCGTACCGCTTTCTTTTATTTGTACACGTACCATCAATGTTACGTTTCCAGGAAAACGATCTAAATCCGCAAAAAGAATCAAGAATGAAGACATTATACTCTACAATTTAAGAAGAACCTCTCAAAGGTACGCATAAATCCAACACTGCGAAGTAAACATGTTGAAAGGATAAGCCTCGCTTGTTAATGCAATGAGCGAATAAGAAGTTCGTTCATGTGGTTCTTATTGTGTATCATTTTGATAAAATTGATCACGTATGTTTTACCGACTTGTATCTGAATAAATACCACTTATTGCAGTTTTGAGATGCGACAGCATTGAAGTACAAATACTATTATGCTCAAGTCTATCGAGGAATTATTTGAGAAAATAGCGTGAAGTTGTTTGATATTTTACTGGCAACTATCCGATTGTTATTAGACGGTTATTTCACATCACAAGTAAAACCTGGAAAATAAGCATGATCCGTCTACCCAAATATGGTAAAATCGACAGTCATGGTCACCGCAAGTTGCGTGGGGGGTTTTCAGAACTTCACACAAAGACAGTAAATTGTTCTCAAAGTCGGTATTTTCAAAGGACTCCAAAAAATTAATGTTCTTATGTATTTTGAATTATACCGGTACTATTGACATTCCTCTGCATATAACAACTGTAAGTCAACTTCTTCTTGGCTATAAATTATTTAAGTTTTATTAGTTTATTTATTAATTTTCTATTTACGTTCTGAACATATTTTTCTGTCTTTCAAAATGTGATGTATACTTCGGTAAATGAAATTATAAATGTTGGTGTATAGTTTATTGTAAGAATTAGGTAAAAACCGTAATTGTTAACAAAAATACACAACTTACAAAATGCGACCGAAATATTCTGCGCTCGGAATTTCACTGTGCGAAGCATTCCTAATGTGGTCCGATACTACATGGTTTTCTACATTATCTGATGTCAATATTCTGATCGTTGGATCATGATCTACGACTTGGAGATCAGAAGCGTCGATCACGAACGACCGATTCAACTGGAGTCAGCAGGTAATTTCAGGTTGGCGAAATCTTAACAGGGGCTACCGTAAGCAGCGATATCTTCGCCGACCTGTTGCTATTTTTGTCTCTTGGATTGAGCAGCAGGAACTCTTTTGGTACCAACATTGCTTGATTGAGTGACCAGATTGTTGTCTCGAAGAATTTTTGTGTCAGGACACTTGTGTCAATCGTCTTGCCAGGGAGCTACCAATTACTACTTGTGATGTTATGCCAGTAGCTGGACCCCGTAAAGGCAAGAGGAATAAGGGAGGTTAAGGCAGGGTTGTGAGTCTTCTCGAGTGTTCTATTGCATCTTACTTTTCTAATTTTATGTATGTTCTTTAGCTTGCTCCGAGTGTAATTTTTGTTTCAGCATTCAATGACTAATCAATTACAAGACTTTTACTGTTCAAAGGTGCTTTGTGCTAGTTCGGTTCATCACCCAATCTCCCCATTCTTTCAGACCATCCTGAAATTTTTAGGTTTTCAGTTTGATCGGACACTACTTGTTGACAGACTACTTCTATATTGACAATCATATCCATTTATCTGCTAGTTCATTTCAAACAAGTGATTCAGAATTCTTTTCCACTTTTGTTCTCAGATGACAACGCCCAGTGCCCTCGGTGCTCCAAAGTTTACAAAAGAAGAAGCTCTCTGTACTCCCACATGCGACATGAGTGTGGTCAACTGCCACAATTTCACTGCCGATTGTGCTCATACAAAACACCGATCAAAAGCAACTTCAAACGCCATTGCGGCATGAAGCATGCCTCAACTGCTTTCAAATCTAATCAAGCGTATACTAATTAAAAAATAGAGAACGCATTGTTCTACTGAATGTGCCAAGGAAGTAGTTTACATTTTGTCGTTAAGTTGAACCATTGCTTAAATTTTCTCAGACTTGAGCTAATTGTAATTTGGTTGAAGAAATCATTTTTCGTTCTAATCAAAAATATGTATTCGACAGTTTCTTATAATTGGTGTGATTTTCGTAAGAAATGTGTGTGACAGGCTGAAGCATGTTTGCTAATGATCAAGCCATTTCAACGACAAAAAATGCTTACCTCAAAATTTCCTTCTGTGTATGCTCATACAAGAGAGCTGTAGGGGAAACAATGTTGTAGATCGAAAAGACTATTGACTATTCTAGTCAGATCAAAAGGTCTATGGTATGTGAGAAATATTTTGTATTCATTTATTTTTTTGTTCTGTTGGTGTATTCTTACTTTTTTTCCCTGTCTCATTTTTGGGATTGTACTCTAGTTCCTAATACGAATAAGTAAGACACCGTCACTATCCTTGTTTGAACCTTCCCCGAGATAGACAATTTGCGTAGTATTAGCACTCGGACATGTGCTGTTCATTTTCGTTGATGCAATCAGTATGTGAAGGACAAGAGAAGAGGTAAATTTTCTCAATCACAACTTGTTTTGCTGTAATAAAATTGATCCGTAATATCTCTTAATTTCCCTTAGTTTTGTTGGTAATCGTGCGACCAAGTTCGTTACCTGTCAGATCCTTAGTTAGATTTTCATAATCGTGAAAAGATTACTAAGAAACTGAGAATCTGAAACTTTCTAGGAATTTAGAGAAATTTTTAGAAATTGGGCATTTTGACGTTTGAGAGAAAACCGGCAGGCAGCGAGTAGGAGCAAAGATAAGGCTGATGTTATGTATGTGGGCAGCTTTTAAGCAGTTAGCAAATCCATTCTTAGCTTTTGAAGATAACGCCTAACCGATTGGGGGGGGGGGGGGGGCAAACTGAAAATCGATTATTTTTCTTTGTCATTTTTAACGCAACGTATATATTTTTATTCTTAATCTTATGTGCTTATCAGATCAGATGAAATTTCAACGCGCTCGGTTGAGGAAGTGCACTGCTAAATGACGTCACGGAACCGTTACTATCGCTCGAAAGGTGTCACAAATCAATATAACCCATTAAAATCACTCCAACTGAAAATAGTGATTTCCTTTTTCTCGTTTTCAGGTGGAGAAACGGCCTGCGACAGGTGCGGACGAAAATACAAATACAAGAAAAGTCTTGTGAGGCATCTCCGGTACGAATGTGGTCAGACACCGCAGTTCAAGTGCCTACACTGCCCTCACAAATCTAAACAACGAAGCGATCTCAAAACTCATATGATCATGAAGCATTTCCACGCCAAACTATTCGAATTCGGCGAATAAGGACCAGTAAGTGATCGAATTTTACTCACTTTTGATACATGAATACCTAGTTTAAGTTTTGTTTAATATTGAGGCATTAGACAACTGACGGTCGAATTTTAATTTGATTTAATTCAATTACGAATTATATAATTTTCACGTTGGACGTTTTTCCATTTCAAAATGGAGGTTTTACCCATCAAAATGAGAGCGAAATATATTATCTAATTCTGGGAAAGCGATAACAACAAATTAGCAAGTGAAACGTAACATTTAGCTGGTAAAAATGAACATAATGCACGGAAAAAAATAAATAATAAATAAATATAAAATAAAATAAAATTTTCAACGTGAGTCAGGCTTAGAACCGACAGGTGCTGCTGCAGGACAGGACTTAGGTACGTTGAATTTTTAATATTATTTATAATGTTTTACACAGTACAGTGGTACCTCGCGATACAATCTTAATCCGTTCCTGGACCGGGATCGTATCTTGAAAAAATCGTATAATGAACAATGTAATCTTACGTAATTTAATTTAAACATAAATTTGAGGTGACACATCATCGTCTTCACTTTCTTTTCTAGTTTTCATATAAGAAACAATAGCTTCTTCACTTCCTAGGGCACTTCTCTTCCAAAAAATCTACCTAAAGAAGCCTGTTTCTGACGACTCCTCATAATGTTTCGTCATTTATTTTGTCATTTATATTGTCCATTGCACGAGCTGTACGCATATTGGTTGGTTATTCCTTGAATAATCAACCTATGTTTTCATGAAGAAGGTCAACCTCTCCGATTCGGCTTAAAATTTTTTTCTGGACGTTTCATCTGGACGTTTTCTCAGATCAAAAAAGGTCGATGTCCGTCCGCCGTACGCCGTCCATTGTCCGCGCCGTTTTCGGTTGTAGAAAATTTTCTAAAAATATGAAATTTGGGTCAGGGGTCTGTTCCTGGCCTAAAACGGTCCTCGAAACTTTTCAGCCCGATCGGAAATTTGGGCGGGGTAGGGGTCAAAATGTGTTTTTTGAAAAATGGGTTTTTCGAGATTTTGGTCGATCTAGGCGAGTAGGGTATCATTTTCCAGTATATTTTGGACGCTGAATCCAATGAACTGGGTCCCAGAACGATTGGCACCCACTGGAAGAAGTTATGGGTCAAATTGGGTATTTATTACCCATTTTCAATGTGTTTTCTAGATTTCTGGTACCTAGGCGTGTGGGGTATCATTTCCCACTAAATTTTGGACCTTGAATCGATTGGAATGGGTCCGGGACCCCCACACCCACTGTTTTCCCCATGTTGAAGAAATTAGTCTCCTGGTTATTCCTGGTCCGAGGAATAACCAACCCGTGTGGAAGAATTTGCAGCGTTTCTCTGGGGTTTGCCCGCAGCTCGCCAACTTGTGGCAAGAGATAACATCGTATCGCGAGGTACTGCTGTATAAGTATAATGAATTGGACGAGAGCAAAGCAAAATCTTCAGTCTAGCCCGTCCGCGGAGTTTTGAAAAGAGCGCTTTGTAGCGTGATGTTGGCAGCCCTGGCCGGGAGTCGCTTCCTCCCACCCCGTTATTCCGTCAACACTGCTCATTCGGAGTCTGAGAGGTTTTAGAATTTCTACGTGTTATTGTATTGTTTTGCTATTAAGTTTTTCTTTTTTCTTCTCTCTCCAAATGTTTTCATTTAATTTGCCGGACGAACTCTCGACGCGTTGAATGACCACACGAGGGGATCGAACAGTTTAGTGCGGAGTTGTCGTTTCTTACACAAAAGTGCTGTGCGTGAGAACAAAAAAAAAAGTTTTCGTGGTTTTTACGGATCAAAATTGGTTCCTGCGGTACGGCAATATGTCGGAGAACCAGCATTTTTGCCTTAAATGGAATCATCATCAACACACTCTCGTTTCGCTGTTTTCCTCTCTGTTGAATACGAACACGTTCGTCGACTGTACACTCGCCGCCGGTGGGAAACATATAAAAGCTCACAAAATGATCCTGTCAGCGTGCAGCCCGTATTTCAAAGTGAGTCACGTCCATTTGTCGTGCCCTCCATTTCGCTTGGTTCCGCTAACAAAAGACTAGAAAAGTTCGAGGGCCGCAATTTGGCGTCCCGTTAGAAGAAATGTAAACCGCCTCAACCAAAATGTCCTCTCTAAATTCCAATATTCTCGAAGCCGAAGGGATGCCATATTTGAAGTCATTAGCGTGTTCCATTTTCCCCTCATAAGACATATCAGAGATCAATACTTTCGCCTATCGCCTGATCGGACCGCCCACTGCAAATTCGCTCTTACTTGGCTAAATTCTCTGTCAAAATTCCTTCACGGGCGAATAACCTTCAAGAGGAACCGTGTCATTTGGAGCTTCCTCCATTTTTTTTTTACCTACGTGCCGCTCGCCTTTCACTTCTCGTAGCATTTCTAAATTTATGGGCACCGCTCGTTTCCCGGTTAATGACCCTCTTTCGGGCTCTCATTAGTACCGCATTTCAAAATGATTTTTCTCCTTGCGGTATACCAAAAAGCCAAGTTTCCACGCTTGATGACTCTGTTTTGCATCTTCGTTCCTCACTTTGATTGTATTATTTATACGTCTTCCACTATTTTCACCGTCATTTTCAATGTCTCAAAGAGTCTTGACTTGTCTCATTTCTTCCAATTAAATTCGTTCTCTTTAAATCTTGCCACTAAAATTTGCCACCCGTTAACGCTTTAAATTGTAACTTTGAGCATAGTGACGCCCATTCGGCTCATCCAGGCATGACCTGTAACCAATCGGAGAGATCAACTTTCTGCATGATCAACGTTTTCATGCATGAAAACATACGTTGATTATTCAAGAAATAACCAACCTAAAAACGTATTCGAAAGTCACCGTTGCGTTCAAAACTGCCTCTTGGCATGCCAAATTTAGCTGATTTTCCTTTTTCCTCAGCTCAAAAGCGTACTCCTGTGTAGCTTAGGTGTGATTTACTTTCATAAACAATGGCCCAAAATAATCTTTTCTTATGAAAATTTCTTAGGTTTGGTCTTGTTGCGAAAAAAGCTGCAAATTCGGTCACAATGGTTGATGGTGGTTGGTGGAGTTGGACACATTGCAATCGATTCTGCGTCAAAATTTAGTGGGAAATAATACCCTCACACGCCTAGGTAGTTGGAAATTCCAAAAACCCATTTTGGTAGGTACCCATTTTGACCCATACCACCTCCAGTGAGCGCTAATACGTCCAGGACCCATACCGATGGATTCAGCGATGTATATCTAGTGAAAAACGCTGCAAATTCTTACACACGGGTTGGTTATTCCTCGGACCAGGCGCAAGGAGACTCATTTCTTCAACATGGGGGAAATGGGGAAAACAGTGAATGCGGCGGGTCCCAGACCCATTCCAATCGATTCAGGATCCAAAATTTTGTGGAAAATGATACCCCACACGCCCAGGTACCAGAAATCCCGAAAACACATATTCAGTATGGGTAATAGATACCCATTTTCACCCATAACCTCTTCCAGTGAGTGCCAATCGTTCTGGGACCCACTTCATTGGATTCAGCGTCCAAGATTTAGTGGAAGATGATATCCCACTCGCCTAGATCGCCCAAAATCTCGAAAATCCATTTTTCAAAAAACACATTTTGACCCCTACCCCGCCCAAATTTGGTCCGATCGGGCTGAAAAGTTTGGAGGACCGTCCTAGGCTGGGAACGGACCCCTGACCCAAATTTCATATTTTTAGAAAATTTTCTACTACCTAAAACGGCGGACGGACATTGACAGCCGAATCGGAGAGGTTGACCTTTTACATGAAAACAGGTTGATTATTCAAGGAATAACCAACCAAAATGATAGCCCACGCGCCTGGATCGCCAAAAATCACGGCGTGTTTTTCAAAAACGTTTACCCATACCATCCCCAAATTTGTTCCGATGGGGCTTAATGATTTCGAGGAGCAACTTGGGCTGAAAGAGGTCCTCGACCAAAATATCAAATTATTAGAAAATCAGATTTTAGACGCCACACAACGAATACTGTCAAATTTTGGGGCCAATCGGAGAGGTTGACCTTGGGCATGACTACGTAGGTTGATTATTCAAGGATTAACCGACCAAAAGCCTCTCGGACAAGACAATTCTTTGATTTTAGCGGCTCATCTTACAAAAGCAAATTAGTTTGGGAAAATCAAAAATCTCACTCTCCGTCTTTACATTCATATAAATTATTACCTTATCACAATCCACGGCTGATTCGAAATACTACTGCCTTTAAAATAAATTTGAAACGCAGTTGATCGGGAATTTGTTCCTGTCAACATCAAACGTCGAGATAGAGATTGCGTAAGGGGTTGTAACCGATTTCCGAGAAAAATTCTTCGTTTTGAGCCTCGAGATGTTTTTATTACGTAAGACGAGGCAAATTTACCGCTTGTGTTCATCAAATCGCATACCTACGGTGGCCGGAAGAGGTTTATAGTTCATCGACCCTTAAACGATAAATAAATAATATGTTTCGGTACTGGGAACAATCTTCGGATAAGCTAAATTTAGTTTAACTATCGTAAGTGTAAATACATAAAGATAGCTGTGTATGGTGAGCAGAAGTTGAAGATAATTTATGAGAATGAATACAGAAAGCTCAATACCAGGAAATATTTTAAATGCGATTAGAGACCTTTTGATGAGAAGTGGGTACTCAAATTTGGTTTTCTCTGTGTCAGATTAAGGACAATAAGGTGACTTTAGTGTCTCCTCACTTTCGAATTATGCCCATCAGGACAAATACAGGCCCAAGAGTGGCAGGAGGATGCTCATGCGCTTTCCTACATCTTTAGCAGACGCCTGTTTCAAAAGACTTCTCTGCGATTGTATCGATCAATTAATAACCGGAAGGAGGGGTATTTACAAGAGGCATAAAAGCCATTACTCCTCCACAATCTGGTCAATTATTACAACCATGCTCACTTTAAGTGCCTACAGGTATGTCATGTCACACTGACATATCACCTATGGCACCTATGTTAATCGAGCCTCTTCAGAGCCAAAAATTTGCTCGTAGTTCCAAAAACAAATCCCTATTCCCGATATGATTATCACAATCCACCACATATTCTCTCTGTACCAATTTAATTCATCGGCCGGTTTTTTATTTTCAGGAAATCCTCCTCGAGCATAGCGATATGCATCCAATCATCATTTTGAACAGCATTCAGTATTCAGAGCTCAAGGCCATTGTTGAGTTCATGTATCGCGGTGAGGTGAACGTGTCTCAAGAGCAGTTACCGACGTTTTTGAAAGCCGCCAACACCCTACAAATTAAAGGCCTCACGAACGAAGAGGAAGAAGAGGCTGACGGGTACAATGAATATTATAATCCTGATTTTTTAAATTCTATTTGGTATACCTACATTGCGAGAGGTAACGGACTAAAGTAATTCCTTTGTGTCACAAATGCGCCTACCACTCTAGAATGTATTGAAAAACAGCCAATCTCTCTTAAATATGCTGCAAATATCTATACTTCTGCTTATTTCTCCAGAATGTATCATACAACTGGTCATGGGGTGTCGTGGTGTTGTTTTCCAACTATTAAAGGAGAAAACTCTGCAAATTCCTACACAGGGGTTGGTAATTCTTCGGATCAGGAACATGGAGACTCATTCCAATCGATTCAGCGTTCTAAAATTAGTGGAAAACGTTACCTCACACGCCTAAGTCGTCGAAACTGGGGAAAACAGTGGGTGTGGCGGGTATCAAACCCATTCCAATCGATTCAGGGTACAAAAAATTTAGTGGAAAATAATACCTCACACGCCTAGGTACCAGAAATCTCGAAAACACATATTCAAAATGGGTAGGTAGATACCCACTTTGACCCATAACCTCTTCTGGTGGATGCCAATCGTTCCGGGACCCGTCTCATTTGATTCAGCGTCCAAAATTTAGTGGGTTGAAAAATTTCGAGGACCAACTAGAGTCGGAAACGAACCCTCGACCCAAATTTTAGAACATTTTCTGCAACCAAAATTGGCGTACGGCGGATGGACATTTGCGAATTTTGGTCTAGACACCTTGAAACGCCCAGAAAAAACAATTTTTGAGTCGAATCGGAGAGGTTGACATTTTGCATTCAACATATTCAAGGAATTACCAACCAAAAGGTGTTAGATACAAGGAATATAGCGTGGATGATGGATTTTTCAAAAAAGCTACCCGCTGAATGTCACAACCTGCATGAAAAAGTGAAATGTCGGCTATATTTGAGACAAAAAACGCGAAGAACTGCAACAACAGTTCTTGCCTTTTGGGGCTCTGCATTCTAGCGGTCGACTTCCCTTGGTTTTGTTACGTTTGTAAAGGAGAAGCAACAATTTTTCTCATGCATTTTTCAGAAACAGTGGGTACACCCCACTCAAATTTGTTGTAAACTGCTCATTCGCTCGTAATTTGTTTAAATAGCGCCAATTTTGTCTACGCTGAATTTGGCCCATAATAGTCGTGAGCATAACTTAGAACCCTTTAACTCCTCTTAAATGTCTCACAGGCTAGCCAAACTCTGTAGATTGTGTCATAAAATTAATATATTTCTACAATTGTACAAAACTGTTGTGTATGCTCCAAACCGTTTATTAGTAAACCGCAAATTTCTCGAGAACTACTTTTATAGCGCCAATTCTTCTAGAATGAGCTGTAGAATCGTTATTCGCATTCGATATCCGTTACAGGAAAGCCTAGCCTACTGTGCTTTTGTTTCGTGTTGCTCTGCTGGGTCGCTAATTTTGTCATTTTGTGGTTTCAGGTCCGAAAAAAGTTCTGCCGAGCCGGACAAGTCCTCTCCAGTTCCGTCCGAACCGCTTCGTAAAACGATCAAACTCGAGGGTGGTGGAGTCGCTCCAATAGAAGAAGACAACCCCAAAGATCTGACAATAAACGACACCTTCTACAATTACAACTCGACGTCTGACGATTCGGCGCACAGCAGCGTTCGTCTCAAAGTCGACACTGACGACGACTCACATACTGGTGCCTTTCCAATACCTCAAGGTTAGATCAAGTCCTCTGGAATCGAGCTTCCCAAACTGGTGGTGGAATTTGCGGTGGTGGCAGCACTGTGATTATTCGATGTTACTAAGCGCAATATTTTAATTGATTGCCATTTAATAACTGTGATTATGTGTACATGTATGTAGATTTCGAATAGTTACGGCTTGGATCTAGCAATAAACCATTTCTCTGCTGGCTGGGCTAGCTCATGGGTGTCATCGACGCTGTAGGACCCTAACCACATGCTTAGTTGACCTGGAGCCGGCTCCCAGCCACATCAACTAACTCTGATGAACTAGAACCCCGTTTGAATATGCAGAAAAGCTTCAATTTGCTGACGTTTCTCGTTGGCATATTTGTGTATCTTCTGCAATATTTCGCTGCAGATTCTCTTGATTCCTTCGCCTGAAAGAAATCTGCTTGTTATAAAAGTCGTATTAACCAGTTTTCTTTTCTGTTCCCAGCCTTCATGAAACAAGAAACCTACGTTACTCCTCCTAATTCCAACGCTACTATCATGGGTAAGTATTGCAACTATTATCTTTGGTTAGAAATAGTCGATTATTTCCACAAGATGAAACATCAGAAACAGTACAAATGAAGGCACAAGAGAGAACACCTAGTTTTCAAAGCGAAGTGAAAGGTACAAAATACAACTAAAAGGAGACCACTACATTTATATCAAGGGGAAAAATAAAAAGGCTCCTAAGAAGAGGAAATTGAGCTAGCGCAAACATAAACCCGTCAAAGATATACAACTCTTAACAATAACGTAATCTGGCAAGTACTTATAATATGCCACCTTTTAGGCAAAAATGTAAAAATTCTATGACGAATTCTTCCACAGTAATTTGTTTACAAGTCTTAAATGAAAATATACATACAATAATGATTACGATTTGACAAATTTACAAATTTTGTTGCAATTCGTTGCAACCGCTGATTTTTGTTGTACTCGTATTTACGTTCATTATCGTGAATTTTTTTCGTAATTTTCTTCTGAATATTTTTCTTTATTTTTGTATGTATTGTAAGTTAATCCAAACCATTTCGAAACGACTATTGATTTTGTAGGATATCACAAGAAAAATGATGCATTTAGAGATGATAGCAACAAAAATGTTGTCTACAAAAGTTGAAATAAATACTGAGTATCTACTTTCATTTGTGAAATACGATGGTCGTATTCGATTTTAACTTTATTTTACTGTTTTCAGGCCTTTTACAACACCAACACATGATGAACAACGTTTCTTCGGACGATCTACCTCACTTTTCTGGTAAGTTCGAGACATTGATGAACTGTAATTGTGATGTTCTGGTGGTTATTCGTCGTTCCGTCAATACATTAATTACATTTAATTATTATTCATCTATTTTTGTTAAAGGACTCGGCGCTTTTGGGAAAATGATACAACTCCGGCGACCCAACGCGACGGAAAAAGACGCGGCCTTCAAATGCGACGAATGCCCTAAATTTTACCGGTCGAAAACGTCGTTGAACCTTCACAAACGCTGGGAGTGTGGGAAAGAGCCGAAATTTGCGTGCCCCTACTGCGATAAAAAATGTCACCAAAAGGGTAATCTCAAAGTCCACATAATATCCCGGCACCGGGATCGTATCAACCCGAACGAAAATCAACCTAGTAATTCGACGTGAATATTCGTTAATGATCAGATGCGCCGTTTTTGATGTGCTTAGTGATTTTAAAAAATCGGAGCATTTTGTTTCGGTTGGATGATAGTTCCTCTGTGGCCCGGATTTGCAGCAATTTATCAATATCAACGTTCATTAACAAACCCCTAAAATGGTCTTTATGCCAGCACTGAGTCGACTTTTTTGCTGGTAGAACAGATAAATTACACGACTTGAGCGAACTCCACCCCAATGATTATTTTTATCTGTTAGCTTGTTTCAAATTTGACATACCGCACCACCCTATTTTTTAGACAGCAAGAATTAACGTGATCATAAATCAGCGCTGCTACTTGATGAAAATGTCCCCTTCTTACCAGCGTTGCTCTACTTGAACCATTGATCGACTCAATATCAGCAAAATCAATCCTATTAAGGTTTTGCGTTCAGTTAGCGCCCTTTCTGCCTCAACTTGAAGTCCGTTCATCGACGAGTGTCCAAAGATTGATTTGGTTGAACGGAAAAACGATGTGCACGTCACATTCAAATGATGGGATGAGTAAGGGTTTATAAATATAGAAAAAAATCTGAATAACAAATAAATCGGAAAAAACTAATACAAATAAAAATTCCCCGAAATCCATCCTATTTTCTCAAAATTTATTACTATTTTGTTGTAGTGTTACTTGAATTTCTCCTGTAGTACAATTTTTACTGAAGTTCATGTAATTTTTCTTACGTAAATCCTTCTCAAAATAACTTTTTTATTTAATTATTATTTAACAATGTTTTCCATTTATTCATTTTATAGGAGAAATTCTAATAAAACTTATTCAATAAAGTGCAATTTTTTAAAGTAAAATTTACAGAAAAAGAGGTAAATTTTGAACATTTGTAAAACGTGCTGCTGATGAAGACAATTTTAGTACGTAACATTCGCTATGACTGCACTACATTTTGAGAATGTAGATTTTATTGGAATTCTTGTACAAATTGAGTTTTATTCGTATTCAGATTTACAAATTTCTGTATTTGTGCTCCCATCTTTGTTGCATTTACACTCGACCTCGAACAACCATGGCAATATGAATAACCTCGCGCTCGATGTACTTTTCATTTTCCTAACGAGAAAAGCCCTGCCAATGTTTTTCACTGGCGCATTATACGGTTGCCTTACCATTCAAATTCGGCCCATTTGATCATCCGTTGAGTTAAAAAAAAAAAAACTATAATAAAATTGTTTTTAAAAACAAATATTTTTTAGGCATTTAAGTGAAAAAGCAAACTCGCTCTCTATCCTACTATGATGTAAGATGAACTCTATGAGAAGAATGTTTTATAATACCTACGTAGTATACATCATTTTTTATATAGGAAAACCTCGTCACCAAAGTGTTTGTGAATGGTATTTTATAGAAAGAGTAGAAAAATGAGCCTCTAGCCTCTACCCAACTATTTATGAATAGATAAGGTTGTAATGCTTAATTTATTACGCTAAAACGACGTTGAACAATATTATTTACACAATTGCGCACGATAAAAACTCACTTGAGCTTTTCTTTTTTTTTACGAAGACAAATAGTTGCAATCTTTGTGGTTGTTGGGGATCAATTTTATGTATTTCTTCCGTCGATAAAAAAACTCTAATTTTTATTAGCGAATTTTATTTTAAAATTTAAATTTGATAAGTATTTATTTACCTTGATGTCAACGATTTTGTTCCGTCGAGATTTTGCAGGGTGGTGCTCGATTTATTTGAGCTCTGAACGTGCTAAAGCGCCAATTTGAGTGTCCAAAACGATAACATCTCTGGCTTGAGCGTGGACGTCGTTATTTGATTGAAGTTGAAATCGGCAAAGTTTATTTGAATTTATTGAATTTGATATTTTTTTCATTGATTAGAAATTATACAGCTGAGTTTAATTTGAGTGGAATTCCCATTACATTCATCCAAATGGCTGTGACAAGCAAAAAGAGACCGTTCTCCCACCACTTTCCCTGCAACATCCCTCTGTACTGTATTCTTAATATTAAATTATCAATAGATCGAACAACTCTACCATTATTTTCGTACCAACCTCGCGTCTATAAAGACTATTGGTAATTTGTACAATTTCTATTTCTTTTCTCTCTTATTTCAGACAATTATCGATTTTCATTGCCGTCAATTCTGACATTGTACCTGCTTTCGGAAAGGAATTCTGTTTATTATAAAATTTGATGCATGAAACATGAACTTAAACCGCTCAATGTGCGCGTTGATTTTGTTAATAGCTTAGTCAATTACCGTAGGACAGTTTTCAATCTTGTGAAACCATTTTTGTATTGACGGTTCGTGTTGGTTGCACGTGCCAGGAAACAGTATTTTTTGGATAGTTATCAAGTGTTCAGTTGTCTAATGGTTGATGAAGGTTAGTTGGCGGGTGGATTACAAAACCGCCTGTTTCTTTAGAATTCATTTTAAAACCGTCACATTCTCTGAAACGTGTTTCAAAGAATAACAAAACAAATAGGAATAACCAACAAAAACTGCCTGTTTGCCTCAGAATTTGTTACAGAACGGTCAAATCCTGTGGAAAGTGTTACTGTGTTAAAACTGCCGATTTATCTAAAACCTGATACCAACCCTTAAAAGTATTGCAGTTTCTATCAGAGGACTGCCAATAACTTTCGAAACTGTCACCCTCTGGATTTTTATCAATTTTTTTTTTTTATATATTTTTTTACAATCCCAGTGGTCTTTGGTTTCAGTTTATTTGTTTAAAACCTATTACAAAACTGCAAATTCTCTCTAGAATCTGTTGCAAGCCCACCAATTCTTCTAGATCTGTTACTATACCACGATTCACTGACAGAATGCATTAGAAGAGCCCCTTCCCCTTCATTTCCTCTAAAATTCAATATAGTGACCCAAATTCACTGTTCAATATTCCCCTTCACAGGCCTCATTTCAGTAATAAAAACAATCAAACGATTCCATTTTGTACCAACTTGAATCGCGAACGATTTTCTCCATCTTATCAATTTTGAGCAAATCGGGTTGTAATATTCACCCGAAATTTGATCGCTCCACTTGAATTTCCCCCAAAACTTGTCTACCGCGTGTACAAAAGGGCGCGTCAATCCGTGCAATTCCAGGTTATTAAACGTGAAAAACAAAATTAATTTCGTCGACAAAATTTTCGGTATACGATGTACATAATTATTACGTTAATTGATTATATAATAAAAACAAAACTGGATTCTATCCAAAAAAGTGATAATAGTTGTAGAGAAAAAACGGCATTGTGTTGATTTATAATACTCAAGATACTTAAATTTTAAAAAAGCGTTAGTGAAAAAAAAAATTAATTTTCAGAACGATTTTTTTCTATATTTTTTATCCAAATAATAGGTCACGACCTGTCGGAATATTATTGAATAGAATTATTAGAAATAGAATTTCGCTTATTCTTCATGTAATCTTTTTCTTTCTTTTGGGGAAAAAATGTATTTTTCGGAGTTACTACGTTTTTTTGAAAGACTTGTTACTATTTTCTCAGTATTATTTGACGAATCAGACTTCCAAATTTTTCATTTCTAGTCTGAGACAAGTTAGAAGAAAAATTTTTATTATTAATTTTCAACCAATTTTTTGGTATTTAATTTTCATTTTATTTTATTCTTTTCTTATATTGAAAAAAAAATTG
The DNA here is from genome assembly GCA_019603395.1 of Cyrtorhinus lividipennis. Lineage (NCBI taxonomy): Eukaryota > Metazoa > Arthropoda > Insecta > Hemiptera > Miridae > Cyrtorhinus > Cyrtorhinus lividipennis. Next base: position 1,221,774 of record CM034008.1, on the reverse strand, counting down.
CTCTCTTCTCGAAAGTTATCTATCATCACTTATGTCCTTATGAAAAATGAGTTAGTTGTTTGATGATGAGATGTATGCACATTGACAATAGTACCTACTATACACTTGTTATAAAGACAGTTGTTGAGTTAGTATTTTAAGTTATTTTGTCGTGTTGTATCGATTGATTCTCATTGTAATTTTTCTTTTGAATCTCTTAACTGCTCTAAGCGTTGTGAATTAGGTTGAAAGTTTGACGCTACGAGGTATAACGGCTTGTTTAGTGCCTTTCGTTGTTTCGTACGACTTATTTCGATCAATTGATTTTTCTAGTGAGAAACTTGAAAATGAAGATCTGAAAAAAATTGAGAAAATATACCTATTGTCAAGATTCTCTCGGTGGGTGTTCATCGCCTTTTTCGACGTAACGTCAATTAAAGCGTTGACGGACGAGTAAAGTCACCCCGTTGACATACAGTAAAGTATCGTTATATCGTAATAATACATCAAACCCTCCATAATAACGTCAAGACCTGAAGGCCCTCGTATCTTTTTACTTTCAACCGCTGAGCTTCTCATTTCACCAACCCCTACACTACAAGCAGTCTTTTTCGTTTTTAATTTTTTTTGTTCTTTTATTATTATACTTTTTTTAAAATCCAACCTCAAATAATAATGGTTCCTTAACCCTTAGAACTCCGCGCGCCGCGATCGCCCCATTCGTCCCGCGTGCGGACCTCAGGTCCGCCCTCACGTTTTCCACGTTCCAAAATTTATAATTGCTCTTATGCACTAGGCAACCTTATAGTTGCATTTTCCCGTGTTTAGGATGAATGAACAAGCCACTTAAAATTAATGCCAAATTTTTACTTGTCAAATTTCCTACTCCATAACCCCAGTCAGTCTTTTTGACTACAAAATGACTATTTTTTCAAAACATCACAGTAAATGTTATCTTCGAATTACCAAAAAAAGGGAGACTAGTCAATAAGGAGGAACTCAAAATCAATAATCATACAAAAATATCAAAATCAATCAAATATCATAAAATCGTTCTTCAAATTGTTCATTCTTCTTGTTCTTCAATTGTTCATTGCGCAAGTTTTGCATGTCGTTACGGTTGTGCAATGTTCTTAGCACACAAATTTCATGCATTCTGAACACTTCACGGTTGTTTTATTTATTTATTTATTTATTTTTTTTTTTTTTGCGATGCACATGTGGCAACGGCCTTGTGCCAGCGAATTTTCATTGCTGGAAGGGTTTTCCGCACCAGTTGACGTCCGGTCATTGCGCTTGGAAAGGAACACAGCTTGATCCCTTAGTAGGTTTTTCATTTTGGCTCGATCGTTCAAATGATTTTCCATGAGGGCATGGTCCCGCGTACGGTCCTGGGTTCCGCAACCTTCCCGCATGGAGACCGGAGGTCCGCCAACTTTACACTTGTCACTTTGAATGGTCGTATCAAACTGACCTTGACAGGCAGGCACGGCGGGATGTCGGCAATCGGTCGCCACTAGATGGGGGGAGGGATAGCTGGAGCCACAACCCCCAAATCTGAGCCGTTCTAAGAATATCTCAAAAAAAGTGAAAAGGCGGACCTCAGGTCCGCCACGCGGAGTCCTAAGGGTTAAATTCGTTAAAGACTGCCTCGAATCAATTTTCATTTTTCCTTTTTTTTCAAGAACCAACCGATATTTTTAATTTTTTAGGTAAAAATCAGCTACGGGTAGTTCTTAACAATTGATATTTTTGCAATCGATAATTAATAAAGGAAAACTACATCTGTACATAAATTATACGTCATGAGTAAAAACTATTTATGGATGCATAACCTAGTAGGGAGCATAGTAAATTATTTATTATTTTCAAGTGGACATAATTTTTACACTTTTAATTTCGAGGCTTATGTATACAAATAATGTTGATATATTTATTTACAAATAAATTTTATATTGTAAAGATATTCTTGAGTTGTTTCTCTGGCATTAAGTCAGTGCCTCGTCCGGCATCCCCTATGCAAATCTTCGAAGCCACGGTCTTGCAGGAAGACTGAAATTTTCGGATTATGGCAGACATCAAGTTCGTTAATGTCTGGAAACCGGTAAGGCAGCCTCTCTAAATTTCCGCATTGTTCATGTTCGTAAGAAAAAATTAGATACTGTTCAATTTATTTGGATTTGTTTCCATTGAAATACGAAAAGGCGACTGTTTGAAGTCATGTCGGGCGGACGGCATTTCAAAATACTCTGAAACTTCTGACGCCAACATGTGGTTTTATAACCAGTTCAGAAAATTTGATAAGATAAATGTGAAGATACGGAATAATTTTTCGAACGCGCTACGCAATAAATTGACGTAGGTAAGCAATGACGAAATCAAGGTAAAGCAAAATCAAATATCTGCTTCATAGAAAAATTCTGTATATTTCAGGCTGGACAGCGCATCATATAACATCATCAGAGCAGCTGCCGAAGGGCTTCACGTACAATGAATCATAGGCATGACGCGGTAATCCAAGCTAGACTCGTAACAATTACAATATAATGCTAATGGAAACCTTCACAGCCGTTCGTTTGAATGTGGTAAATTGATCTGTTGGGGACGTTTTGTGCGATATGGGAGTTACTTGACTTCGATGATTTCGACGTCTTTGTCGAGCGTCGCCGTTCTATTGCCTTCAACGACGTCGCCAACAATCCAAGCATCGACGCCGTCGATTTGCTTCATGGACTTGCAAAATGGCGCTCCTTCGTCTTTAGGCAACGCTATGAGGAGGCCGCCAGATGTTTCTATGCCCTGGCCGCTGAGGAGGGAGAATCTGTTGTCTATGGCTCTTTCAACCGCGGCCATGCCAGCGACAATTGGGAGTCTCTTGATGAGGAAGTTAACTGGTGAGGTTTGATGGGCGGCTAAGTTGTTGGCGTGGCCGAGAAGACCAAATCCGGTGATGTCTGTGGCGGCGTGAGCTCGGTGTCGACTCATAAGTGAAGCTCCCGTCCTGTTGAGACGAGTCATTGACTCCACGGACATGTAGTAGGCTTCTCGAGCTTCTTCTCTACTTATCACTGAGCTCAATTTGTCCCATTTCTCCCCACCATCGTTGCACCACTGGTAGGCAAAAGTGGCGTTTTGAGAACCAAGGGGTTTGGTTAGGACGAGGACGTCACCGACCTGGGCGTTGTACGGCAGTATGATGTCTTCAGTCTTTGTGACGGCTGTCGCAGTACCGCCAATCATGCACCACTCGCTGTACTTGGTGTCACCTCCAGCGACGCAGGTGCTGCCAGCTGCCGCTTCGTCGACGAAACCTTTCATCATTTGCCCGAAAACGACGTCTCTCTCAACTTCCGTCATCTTGAAAGGGATTCCAGCCAACATCAGCATGTTGTCACAATCTGGCACCCCCATAGCGTACATGTCGCTCAACACGTTGGCACAGGCTATTTTGCCCATGATGTACGGATCATCAATAAGCGGATATAAAAAATCCGTCGTCTGGATGAGCGAATTTTGTCCATCTCGTAACGGTATCACTGCGGAGTCTAATCCTATTCCTACAACTGGTGACTGTGAAGGTATTACATGGCTGCCCTCAGTAGGGTCTTCCAACCCCTTCAAAAGACTCAAAAGGGTCTTTTGAGGGACCTTGCAACCTCACCCTCGCAGACCGGCAAAACTTGTCAACTTGAAGTCCTCCGACAAGGAGTGATCTTTGGGTTTGAAGAAGTTCTCGAAGAATGAGTCCTTTTCAGCGACGTTCCGTGACGTCATCCTGTCGGCAGCGCCTCCTCGAATCTACCACAAAATTAACGTGTGTAAGTACCATTTTATGAGCAAAAAGAACCTGCCTTTGTAGGCAATTCCTGTTAAAAGCAATTTCTAATTTGTAATTTCTCTCTATTATTATTACGTATTTTTAAAGTGAAATAATCAAAGATGGTTGCAATGACTATTCATTTCTTATTACGACGCTATTTTCCGAGGATTTTTTTTTGCTTTGAAGCATTTTATTTGATAAGTTAAAGGAGTCCTCATGGAACCGTCCCGTGTTATCTAGTAGTGACAGCAGAAATACATCATCACGTCAGCAGAAATGCTAGCGACAACAGCTTGCGGATAAAAGGATGGCGTGTCATTTTTTTTCTTACCCAGCTCTAAAGTAAAAAGAGAATTAGTCATCAAGACAAACTCACTAGGTGATTAATTAAACGTGACAACTTGTCCCCTGACAAACGCTGATGCTGAAGCTCAAACAGTGAAACTGCCAACAAAAATTGATAACGCTCACCGATAAGGAACAACAGGTAAGCTTTATGTAGCGACCCAGCCACATTTTTGCGTGGCTTCGTCCTACAAAGTTTGGGAAACGTTTTTCTGTTTGGCGAACAGATCAAAAATTATTTCAAGTTCTTATTTCAGGTATGATGACGACCTATACCATCAATGATTCAAGATTGGGAGCTTGAGAATAATGTATTTTTTATTGAACAAACGGAATCTAATCTGGTTTAGATTGACAGTCCAGCTCGATGATCGTAGACTATCGATTTTTCCTCCTACCGAGCTTCCCCTCAAATGAGAATGAAAGTAAGGATATAGTTTATTGCTTCGAAGTGGTCGTTTTATCCTTGGAAACAAAATTCAGGTGAGTCTTCGAAGATTTTCGTTGAACGGATGCTTGTTTTGCGACTTTTTTCAACGAGGAAATGTATATTTTATTTTGAAGAAAAGAACTCTGAACGATTTATAGAAGAAATATGATAATTGAATGTTCCAGGGTGACATCTGTGCTCGCTCTAGACAACGCGTATGGTTCACAAATCTGAACGTGGCTGATCTCCGTTGATTTCTGTGAAATTGTCCGTAGATCCGTAGGCCCATCAGGTGTTCCACTCCTGCAACAGTGAATTATCGCATCACGGTTGAACGTTAAAGAAAATATTACAAATTTAACAAACTGAAGCCCTAAAATTGATCTGTTAATCTAAATTCGGATATTTTGATTTGCTAATTCAACTCTGGGTGGACCGACAAAACAAAAATTCCGTAGATCTACCAGTGAGTTCATTTTTGACCAAACTATGACTGACCGTATGCTTGTTTCTTTTCTATTTTGTCGGCTCGTTGCCATCGCCATCCAGCGGCTTGCCCTGTATGGTTCGTTTTGATATTTTGTATTGTACTAGGAAAATCTGAAAATAAATTTGTGCTATCATCCGTACTTTAGTGCCGGTCCGTTTCGCGTCATTAATTTCGTTCTCATTTAACGTGTATTGGTTAATCATCTTCACTTACTTGGAGGGTAAGATGAGCGTTACATGAGCATCGATAAGGTAAACGGGTTATTATTTAGTTTTAAACAATTATTCTCCACTGATGATTACTCGAAGACTGCCAATTTGACCTCGAAGGAGAACAATTTAGCGTCCCCACAATAGAATCTCTACTTGGAGTTTCTCTGGAGGCAGTGAATTATTGGTTGGGTAAGTAATGAAGGTACCAATACAGGTGATAATTATCGTGTCGGGTTCATTATGCATTGACCCGGAGTCATTGTGGTGCTAATCCTATGGTCCCTGCCGGTTTATACTAGTATTTTGTATCCATTGAAGAGTACGAATATTATGGCAAATTCAGCTCAGTTATCAATCATCAATTTGATGAATGTTCAGTTTGTTTCGTTTGATCAATCCTTCAGTTATTGTATGTATTTAATTGATGCGCTTAATGTACATAGTTGCACTTAGTCCCGTTCTGTAGCAATTTGCGCTCATTTAGTTATTTTGTGTGCTCACTACCGCAGTTGTGAGTATCCCGGCTGTCAGAATGACGAAGGAATGTCGTCCATATTGGACTATGTCCTTCATGACTCCAAGTGCCGCTAGCAAATATCATTCGATTTCTTCCTATAATTACTGACAATGCATTGGTCCTCATGGCCCTTCTGCTGTCGTCCAGGTGTTGAATTTAGCTCTATCATTCGGTCATTGTCTTTGATGGGGCTTTGCGTCTCATTACCTATCAACTATTTTGCTAAATTTGTGCAGTAATTCACGTTTTGTGTCTCGAATGTGGCCGTTATCTCAAGCAGATTGTGAGGTCACCATTCAGCGGATAGCTTTGTTTAAAAATCAATCATCTACACTGTTCCTGATGTATCTGACACATTCCCCCCCCTTCTTAGTTATGGACAAACAAGAAACTGACCAATTTCAGACCGTACACCCCTTAGGTTCAACATATTTCATGTGCTGTAACAATTTTATTAACAATTGTTGATACTAATAATAGTAACATAATAATGAAATTCCTCAAACATCGTTGTCCAGTAGCAACTCTGATAGTAAACAACTCCTCATAGGATTCATAATGAGTTTAACCATAACCATCTCATGTCGCTACCATTCATCATTTGGTGTTGCACAGCGGGAGACTGACCATCTCCCAGGCTTTAGTTTGCACACAATTCTTGGGGAATGCGAGGGACATGAGCGTGGCAGGACATTTGTGTTTCTGATTGGTTTTCTCAGGTTAAAACTCTTACAAAAATATACCTATGTGTATAATATAATAGGGGCTATGCGTAATGTTGAACAAAAATCGTTTTAAACTCAAAATTTCGTTTAACTCTCCTGAACACAACTAGGAGCTCAGGTAGGAAGTGGCCAAAAAATGGCGTCTTGTCCATTTTCTTGTAAGAAGCAAATGTTTGAAAATGCTTAACAAACTTGAGAAAACCATGTTTGTAAGAGCGGTGAGCATTTGCCCAGCAAGAACCTTGAAGGCAATTTTCTTAGCTTTACTGCTAGCTGGAGTCCTGCCTGTGCCATGAAAGCACCCTACATTGCAATACCCTTTCATTTCTTGCAACAACCAATATGAAGTGCAATCGTATTCATTGCATAAATGTACTCACAAACCAAGATTTCACCCGCGATAATACCCAAAATGGACATGAGTGCTCCTCTACAGATCTTCAAGTCCTCTGATTGGGGTCCCCTTTCATAGAGCTGTGTCAAGCCCCTACGTGTTATCACATTACCTCATGGGTCTGAAATTGGTCAATATTTGTTTCCCAATGCCGTTGTCCCTTACTATGAAAGGGGGAAAAGGTGTCAGATAGATCAGAAACAGCGGGGAGGATGGATTTTTCAAAAGAGCTACTCGCTGAAAAGACAACTGAAAGTTTCCTCCCCTTGGTTTGGCCATTGTTGTTAACAAACCTTTTTAAACAAGCAACAACAAATATAGGTCACTTCAGATAAAATACTACCTGAAGCGCAGTTGCAGGCGGTTTGGGCCAATGATAGTGATACTCAGAAATCAAGGTGGACCTCATTTGGTTTGTCTCAATAGGGCCAGGAAGGGAAACACTGACGTCACAGCATTTTCTCTATTTTTTCTGATTATAAGCAAAAGTGATGTAGTTTCACCTCTTTATTGGGTCCAATAAATGATCGATTTCTCTTTTCACCGAGCATTCAGGATAAAGTATTTCCATCATCAGGGATTTAGAAGGAAGATTTCCCTATTTCCTCTCTTTTGAGCGTTTTGTAGAGCAACAAGTTTTGGCGAATGTTACTAGTGGTTTGTACAAAATTATCAGTTTGATATTTATTATAATTCTCTCTTTTATTTTGTTTTTATTTATTGGGTTTTAAGGAAACTTTGGCCTTAATTTTTAGGTGAGATACGCTCCCTTGTCAACTCGTGCTTCTGAAGAATTTCTTCAAAAAGCTGTTGTATGCAATTGTATTATCACAATGCCTACTTTTATATAAATATAATTATATAATATTTATATTTTATATAAATATTTATATAAATATAGTAAATATATTTCTACTGTTCCAAATTTCTTTGTAAGTCGTTCAATTTCTACCTATCGTTCCTATTTAGTGTTGAACATACATTTTTCATACTTTCAAATCATATCAGCAAATAATAACGCGGTATTTATCTTTAATTTTGGACCTTCCACTATCATTTTTCTCCTCTCTATCGCTTCAATCTAATTGTTTTTAATTCATTTTTTCAACTCTTTTCAATATTGCAGAGTTAATTTTTCATAAAATTTTCTACTCGTGACAGGCTGTCCCGACAAAGTGAAGAAAGACCACTGCTACACTCAAGAGGCCGGCGTTCGATGTTCAGCTTGCGGCAAATCTTACCGACACAAATTCCATTTGGAACGTCACATGGCTCACGAATGTGGAAAAGAACCTCGATTGAAGTGCCCCTTCTGCCCCTATAAGTCTATCAAGACAACCACTTTGTCTCGTCACGTCAAACTTAAACATTAATTCGTGCGCGCTGTGATTATTTCGTCAGTATCTCGAATATTTCGCGTTCATTTTAATTAATTTGTGTTCATTGGTTAGTCATCTCTTATGATAGGGAAAGATTTCTTGTCCCTAGCTAGAGTTTAAGTTGTAAAATAAAAGTAGTCGTTGCTGATTGCATGTTTTTTTGTTGATTTTCAGCTTTCACCTTCGTCCTTATTGAGAAAATTTAACGTGTAGTTGATGAATTACGTGCATTTTGAGTGTGAATGGATCTCTCAGGCTGCGACGTGCGGTGATTCAGCAAAATTGTAGAAGATTTTACTACTATATTAAGACTGTAATTCTATAATTAACTTGAAATTCAATTATGTATTTGAATAACGCAATGTATTCTTTTGTTGGCAACAGAAAGGCGGATACAAAGGAAAAATGATAACTCAAACCTCTACGATTACGTACTTCAACGCCATTTTTTGCGCCGCACTGACTACAAACCCGGCTCCAATCGGCACAAATTGAAACGTTGTAGAATGTGTTATTCGCGGAAAATTGTTACTCGAGTTTCAACAGTTTGCGACACTTGTGACGGTAACCCCGGCCTGTGTATCGACTGTTTTAAATCTTACCATTTGGACTTCAAAACCGAATTGAAAGAGGAATCTCCTCACGAAAGGCATTTTTTAAAACGCACCGACCATAGGCGAAGTGCCAATCGTCGAGGAAATAAACGTTGCAAAGTGTGTTACATGTGGAATAAAATTACCCGCGTTACGACAATTTGTGACACTTGTGAGAACCAGCCGGGATTTTGTCTCGAGTGCTTCAAAAACTACCACTTGGAGTTCAATTTACCATGACTTTTCTCAATAATTACCATCATTTTATTTATTTTCTATTGAGCCATAGCAATTCCTGTGTTCTCCCATTATTTTTCAAAAAAGGCACAAAAATCTGTCCAATTGTTGCACAGAATGCACCCGTATTGTTGGGTTTTGATGCCGCGTAGTCAATTTCTGTTGTCAGCTGTTTTCACACTCAAAATTTCATGTGTGTATCTCGTGTGACTAACATCTACGTTTCAATTTCATTTGTTCAATTAAATGTTTAGTTATCGAAAATACCAAAACTCCAACGAGTTCCTATAAAACGTATTCTTTCTTCGTTCTTGAATATATTTAAGTGTGTACCAAAGATCCTGATTGTTACATTAGGTTTTATTTGATCTCAATCTAGTTTTTCGCTAATTCAATTTTTGTCTGCATTAAAGGAAAAAAATTGTGTTAACATTTTAAGGGTATTCTATGTTGATTTTCCTTCTACGACTTTCCATTTGGCATTGACAGGTAGTTCAGAGTCTTGGGGGAATAGGTTCTAGGGTAAAGTCCTCAATTTCATTTCATCATTTCAGAAAATGTCCAAAAGGAAGAAAATATAGGGGAGTCCCAACGTAACTACCCATAATGTCAACAATACTGCGCATAAAAATGAATTAATTTGTCTTCTTCATTTTGCAGCTTGATCACAGTTTGGTGGAGAAACAGGAATAAAAGGGTGAACTCGCATTCCTTCATTGAGGATATTAAATGAGAACCAGGTATGTATTCAACTTGTGAACATTTAACTAAATTTTGGACGCTGAATCCATTGAGATAGGATTTAGAACAATTATAGCTGGATATGGGTCAACATTTTCTTCTTCTTGCAGTTATAATTCCTTCTTCAGGGAGCTGAAAATTGGAGGGGTTGGATGAAATCTGGAAGGCTGAAGTCAGACTGCTCCCTCTTCGTGCGGTGAAGTGAAGGATTTTGGGACAATTTATATTAACACAAATGTATCCTTCTTCGAGTAATGAACAAAACAAAAAAAGATTCATACTGATCGCTTTATCTTTTTGCTTTCAGGATGTTTGTGCGTATTTCTGGCGCGCACTTTCTACAAGTGACGATTTGGACAGCTGGATAGCAAGCGGGCTGTCACTTTTTTTATAGGTTTCCCTTGATATTGTGGCATCGGTAGCAACCAAACCCGCTATGCAGGTTCAGTTCTAACCAATGGGAAAGCATTGGTAACAATTCAATGGGCTGCCAGGAAACAAATTGAGAACTGGCATGGTTCTGCAATAGTCGAGCGGTATAATTGAGAAAGAAATGTTCGCCCAATCACAAATTACCTTCTGAACAAATTAAAACGTTGTTTTTTCTACCTGATTTCCTTCATTTTGAGACTGTCTGTTTTGTTTTTCTTGGTAGATTGCTATTTTCCTTCTTCTCTCTCTTCATTTTCACTCTCTTCCTTCGAACTATTCGCCTGGATTTGCATGTGACTGTTGTGATCACCTAACTACCGTTAAAATTTCCCTATTTCTTACGTTTTTAGGTGACACGGAATACGACATGAAAATGATGAAGCTCGTCCGAGCTCAACTGAACGTTAGATTTGCGCGACAACAGACATCAAACGGACGCTACAAGTGCGAGTGCTGCGATAAAATATATTCGCGCTCAATTTCCTTGTATCGTCACTACGCCTCCGAGTGTGGTGGGTTCAATTTCGAGCGGCGCCACGACTGTCCTTTCTGCCCTTACCGATGTGAATTCAAAAGATCTTTCGTCGAACATTTACTCGTTCACCATTCGAAAATTCTGTCTCTGTACCAAAAATGAGATCCCCAGTTGAACAGAATCTTCGCCCCGCAATGGTGACGTACAAACTGTACATTTGAGACTAAATCGCACTTTAGCGATACTTTTCCAAGCCAACTGATTTTCCCCATTTTTATAAAGATCTGTTCGCTGTTCCCATCGTCACGAAACACTTCAATCGGTTGGTGTTTCCCATTTGATTAATTTTTCACGTTATTCAGAGTTTTGCGCACTCAAAAGGACCACTCCTTTCGTGCGGAAAAAATTCGGTTTGATATAACTCGCATATACTTACACGTGTTCTTTAAAACGTTTGCGTTCGCTTGAATTTTCATTATTTATAAAATAAGTGATGTTCGTGTACATTACATTTCCCTCCCCAAAATACTTTCGGGTTTGGATATTCGCGTCGATAGGACATTCCGTCTGTAATTGATGTTTGTGTAAATATTATGTAATAAACATTTGAATAAAATACTTAGTGACTTCTTGCTTCGTTGAATTCATTAACGCGTCCAACCTCGAATGTCAAGAACTAAGAAAGAACGATTCCAAAACAAATACTACCTACCTACAAATTACATTCTGAATATACAGAAATTTTTCGGAAATCGAATTTTTTGAATAGTGAGGGTAGAAGTCAAGTGGTAGAAATAAAATAGAGTACAGGGCAGGATTTTTAGGATCAAATTCAAGTCATGTTATATTTTTCAACTTGAGAGGCAACACGCGCCTTAAATTGGGTCGACGATAAACTATTAACGTCAATTGATTCGAAATTGCATAAATTTAACACACGCATAAGCTTGGGCAATTTGTTTCAGCTACTGTCGAATGGTATTCTATCAGACGAAGAAAGCATCTCAATCGGGTGTATATCAAAACTTACATAAGGGTTGGTTATTCCTCGGACCAGGCGCATGGAGACTCATTTCTTCTGGGGAAAATGGAGTAAACAGTGGGTGTGAAGGGTCCCGGACCCACTCCAATCGATTCAGCTTTCAAAATTTAGTGGAAAATGATACCCCACAAGCCTTGGTACCAGGAATTTCGAAATGGGTAGATAGGCACCCATTTTGACCCATAGCCTCATCCAGAGGGCACCAATCGTTCTGGGACCCGTCTCATTGGATTCAGCGTCCAAAAGTTAGTATAAAATGATACCCCACCACCTTGATTGCAAAAAATCCATGTTTCGAAATACACATTTTGACCCCTACTTCACCCAAATTTGGTCCGATCGGGTTGAAAAGTTTCGAGGACCAACCAGAGCCGGAAACGAGTCCCTGACCAAAATTTTAGAAAATTTCTACTACCAAAGTCGGCGAACGGACATTTGCAAATCTTCATCTAGACACCTTGAAACGTTCAGAAAAAGATTTTGGGTGAATCGGAGAGATTGAATCTTTGCATGAAAACATGATTATTCAAGGAATCATCCAAAGTAAGATAACTAACCTGCCTTGAGATAAAAGGGATAGCGATGGGGAAAACATGTTTTTGTCTATCCTGATTATTATGATACAAGAAGTTTTGCCTCCTGAGGGAAGATTTGGTGGTCTCCAACATCAATGATCGTCAGGTCCCACCACTCTGCTGGCTCTAGGCCACCTAATTACTGATGATGCCATACCTGACATAGTGAGTTCGCTATCGTGTTACTACTCAATTTACAGCATGTCATGATCACCTATAGCTTTTCGTCCTCGGGTTTAATCCTTTTAGTTAGGCCGTTCTTTGTCGACATTCCGGGATTAGGCCGTAAATAGGCAGAATACCTAGTTTTTTTGGTGCTTTTAAATTACCCATTTTTCCAATTATTTCAGTAGGTCTAGTAGCATTCGTTCAAGTCAAGCCATGTTACATTTTTGGAATAGAGAAGGTCTTCCGAGTTCCAATATCCTCGACGGTCGAAGGGCGGCACCAACCACCATTTTCTGTATACTGGCTTGCTTGTCATTGATCACCATAACAACTATAACCATTTTACTGAGACGGCGACAGCCTAGCTTGGTTGGTAGCCCCCTCAAGTCAATCTTCAGTTGTACCTCACCGTTATCCTTGACTCTTTCCGTTTATCCCAGTTTTGACATATGGCTTCTCCTTTGAGATTGTGCTTGAAGTGTCCTCAGTATGTATGGGACTTGAGAGAAACTTCATCTATTCATATAAGCACGCGATTATAGTACCAATCTTCAATGCACAAATAAATTAGTTCTGGATTTTGCTTATTTGAGAGATGACAGCAATCAAATGTCTTTCCTGTGGTTAATTAGGTCTCCCAGGAGAAAATGGTGATTAAAATGAGTGTTTTCGCTTTTTTTTAAAAACCGCGCTCTCGTTTTTATTTTCTTATCGTTATCTTCAAGTTAGAAAAAAAAATCACAGTAGTTTGAAAGTATACATCTTATGACTGATTTTACAAATATAATGAGTAATGGGGATAGTGAGATCGAGGTTGTCGTTGAGGTTTGCGTCGAAGATTTTGTTCAGTTCCGGAATCATCGACTCAAGCTCCGCTTTTTTATTCCCAAGAGCCCAAACGATGCTCATGTGGAAAGATGCTTCCTGTAAGACCAAAGATGGATTTTATGGATATAAAGCATTCGATTAAAATTGTCAGAACTTGGAAATGGGGGGCGCTTACGTCATAGAACGGATGAAGACTGTATTCCCCCAAGCACTTGTCGAGGATTTGAACAGATTTGAAGACTTCCATTTTTCCAAAGCCGACCGAAAGGGCGAGGAATGTTCTGGAGGCGTCTTCGTTACAGTAGACTTTCAGTCCGTCAAATTGAAGATCAAATCTGGAAAATTGAAAGAGTAGAATTTGATATTTTCTATTTTTTTGGTCAATTTTGGTTGGTTATTCCTTGAATAATCAACCTATGTTACATGCATAAGGTGAACCTCTTCGATTCGGCTCAAAAAAATTTTCTGGGCGTTTTAAGGTGTCTAGATCAAAAAAGGTCAATGTCCGTCCGCCGTACGCCGTCCGAGCCGTTTTTGGTAGAAGAAATTTCTGCTAAACATCTGAAATTTCGGTCAGGAGTCTGTTCCCGGCTTAGGACGGTCCTCGAAAATTTTCAGCCCGATCGGATCAAATTTGGGCGGGGTAGGGGTCAAAATGTGTCTTTTGAAAAATGGATTTTCGAGATTTTGGGCGATCTAGAGGAGTGGGGTATCATTTTCCACCAAATCTTGGACGCTGAATCCAATGAAATAGGTCCCAGAACGATTGGCACCCATTGTCGCCACACCTACTGTTCCCCATTTCCCCATGTTGAACAAATGAGTCTCCATGCGCCTGATTCGAGGAATAACCAACCCGTGTGTATGAATTTGCAGATTTTTTAGTTTCACGAAATGGAAAGAGTTAGTTCAACTCTACAAACACGCGAAGCATTCTATGCGTTCACCAGCCAAAATGCACGTTTTGGTACTTCTATGGTACTCATGGAGAGTTGAAGGCCAATAATGGCGTTCCTGAGTCATCTCTAGGCTAGGAAACTACGGTCACGATCAGTATTTACCGCGAAAAGGTTGAGAGCGACCTCTTGATCGAAGACACGAAATTGTCGATCCAGTGGTAAAAGAGCACGAAGGTGCGTGTGAGACTGATGTGGGGCTCCTGTATCCGCTTTAGGGCTACAGAGGGCGCGCAGAAATCGATTATCTGGTCGCATAGAAGATCGAAAGGGATACCTCTTTGGTCTGCAACAGGAAAATATTTTTAGTAACAAGTAATATAGACACAATACGATGGTACAACTGGCTGGTAAAAATCTAGACTGAATGGCAATTACCAAAGGACTGAGCTAGGGGTGGGGGGTTAAGCGTGCTCCTGGCTACCTTCCCTTGGAACTGGTTGGCTGAAGCAACTTTTACAGAAGTAGGCTGCAGGATGGAGGATGGAGGTCAGCCTCACACCGCCATGCCAACATGTTACAAGGATGGTACAAATGTGATACACTCCAATGACTTTGCCAGAAGCTTTTCACCAATAAGATGAAAATAGTTTGCCTGGCAAGTCTGACACCCGATAAATTACTACGTAGACCCCAAAAATTGTCCTGAATTCGGTAGTATTCATGTCAGTAGGCTCATATGTACAAAACGCCCATCATCTTTAAAGAGCACTTCACCAACTTACATGGTATGTAAACGATGGAATTCCAGTTGCCTCTTTGATGCGGGTATCGACGAGTCCGTCCGTCGTGTTGGTCGGGATCGTCAATCACATCGTCTTCAAAAGGAGGCGGGAAATTTTCTTTGAGCGAGTCAGGAAGCGGCAACCTGCAAGTGAAATGCACATTTAAGCATCCAGGCCATGATACGTTTCCAGAAGTTCGTCCAGTCGTATATACGAGCAAACTGCTGTTGGCTAATTTACATTTTCTGTCAAAATTGTTGATGCTCATTTTCTCAAATCTCAATTTTTTTCTAGATTTAAACGCATCTTTGTTTCTAAATCGAAAAACTCTTCAAAATATACATTTTCATGCAAAAATTCAATCTCTCTGATTCGGCCCAAAAATTTTTTCTGGACGTTTCAAGGTGTCTAGATCAAAATTAGCAAATGTCCGTCCGCCGTCCACGCCGACTTTTGTAGCAGAAATTATTCAAAAAATGTGGGGTTCATGGCTCTAGTTGGTCCTTGAAACTATTCAACCCGATCGGACCAAATTTGGGCGGGATAGGGGTCAAAATGTGGTAGGTAATTTTGAAAAATGTCTTTTCGGGATTTCTGGTACCTAGGCGAGTGAGGTATCATTTTCCATTAAATTTTGGACGCTGAATCCAATGAGACGGGTCTCGGAACGATTGGTGCCCTCTGGGTGAGGCTATGGGTCAAAATGGGTGACTATTAACCCATTTTGAATGTGTTTTCCAGATTTCTGGTACCTAGGCGTGTGGGGTATCATTCTCCACTAAATTTGGGACCATGAATCGATTGGAATGGGTCCGGGACCCGCCACACCCACTGTTTTCCCCATATTGAAGAAATGAGTCTCCATGCGGCTGGTCCGAGGTTTTCATTTGCCTGGATGGGTTTCTGTTACATTTGCCAATAATTTCCAAAAATTGTATCCAATTTGGTCAATATTTCAGGGGATTTGTAAGTCAGCTGGTAGGAAGGGTCACATTAATTTGAAACAAACCATATAATTCAATGATATAAAATATAAACTTCAAGAACCTGAAGTATGGGACAGTTGAAGACCTTAGCTCGGCTCGTTCCGGCATTGAGCTTAATTGAACCGGCTTCGTTAATCATTGACCCTCTACAAATCGGATAATGACGTCAATTATTGTGAAGTTTATAAAACAGCTAATGAGCCTTGGTATTGGCTTCTGTGATTGAGTAAGCTTTCAAATCCTGTGAACGAAAGAGAAGAGCGACGATAGTTTCCCGCGATGGAAGAATGTGAGGCTTTTTGTTGAAATGATCTTATCGGACGAAATTGTTGAAAGTCACCCATCTAAGGCATCAATTGAAGTTTGGCTGAAAGCAGACTGATGGAACATTTTGCAGGTAAAAACGTACGTACTGTACCCACACTAACGTTCTCCTTTAAACGTTTCAGAGAGCAAGGTTTTCGAGCTACTGGCTAGACTATAATGAGCCATTGGATTGGACAACGAAATGTGTCATACATCATTTGGGCCCTGGTAGTATCATAACGTATCCTTCAACGAGAAGGGCGATCGAGACTGTTGAGAAGCCTGCAGAATTGGTAAAGTGAGTACTCCTGCTGGGCCAATGGTAGAAAGTGCGGCTAAAGTGTGAGGCACTTAGTGGATAAACGTTAATTTTGTTGCACGAATTTGATCCACGTCGCTAATCAAACTCATTCTTCAGAGCATTCAAGCCTTCGGTTAGCAACTTGAAGAAATAAGCTAATCAAAACGCCGACAGCATCACGTGACGTAACAAGCACTTTCAGGTCATCGTCAAAGAACAGACCTCAAACAAAAGTCAATCACAGCGATTTACCTCATCTTCTCGGGTTCGTCGTCCTCGTCGCTGCCGTAAGTGCTCAAAAGGTTCAGAGCGTTTGACATCTTTCTTCTTACATTCCTGGCAACTTTACGAATATTTAGCGATCACTTCGACGAAACAACTTTTACGGTAAATTCTGAAATCCTGTCGTTCACGGACGAAAATCAAATCGCCGGACGGAACCGACCTTTGTTTTGGTTCCTAATGCTACTTAGTTGAGTATCGATGAAGGAAACATCGATATTTTGACAAATCGATTGGCTTAATGGAGGGAAAATTAAGACATAAAACCTTTCCTAGTAACTCAAAATGTATCCAAATATATGCTATTTGGGCAAATATTTATTTATGCTAGAATTTTGAAAATAACGCGTAAAGTTTAAGGATGATAAAGCCAAAAGAAAACGTGATAAAAAACGACGAATTTGAAGTTAAAGATGATAAGGACGCTGATAACTAATATAAATCGATTCCCCGTTTGGGGGAAACATCTATATTTTTGAAACATCGAAACCCATCTCGTAATGCTGCCCATACCAATACCAATATGGTGCCCATAACCTCCGAGGTCATGGCTTCATAAATAGCCACCCTCGTGAGGACTAGTTTCGTTTGCGGCTGGTACCAATAGCAAACTATTCATCAATATTCAATTCATCTTCCTTCTAGTAAATCAATGAGAGTATTCAGAACATAATTATGTTCATCTGATCACTGGCCATTGCCTAGACTTCATTTTTAGTTTTTAAAAACACCAGAAAAGCGCGGTTAATTTTTAACGTTAATGAACACTGGAAATTATTTCATGACGGTTAATAATTTTCCTAGGTGGTCGTAAATTGCAGCAATTGGTCTGAAACTCATCTCAGATTCAGCATCCAAAACTCTATGAGAAATTAGACCTCCTCCCGATCATGGCGTGGCTCCGTTTTGGGGTATTTGCACAATTTCCTATGATTCAGAGTGTTTTTAAAGGTTTTTTAGCTTGGACAATTTCGCTTTTTCGGATTTTGAACACCCCCATTCGTACTTGGGTGGCAAACCTTTTTTTTTTTTCAATACAAAAATACAAGGGTTTTTTGTAATTATGATAATAAATCAAAAACTAGCTACGGTTGATGGTTAAAAAAATTCATTCGTCTTAAGCCCAATGAAGAAATAATAATGAAGGATTCAAAAACACTTTTATAGGTATTATTTTTCATTCAGCGGGGTTAAGGGCTTCGTTCAGGGAACATAAATTCTTACAAAAAACTATACTTAGCCAGGTTTTCAAAATTCCCCCAGATGCGTAGGCGCCAGCATTTAGTAACCAGTGATCGCCTCAAGTGTTGACCATTTTTTGTCTAGAAATCTCCCGATATTCTTCGAAGACTTCATATCAGGAATTATTGAGACGTATAACAGATAAAATTTGTACACCGGTTAATGACTTTTTTGATATTGCATGTACAAACAATTGTTCTGATGTTATTAATGTTTTTTATCTTTGATTCAATTTCGACTTTGCACAATAAAATAGTAAACCCTTACGCTCTACAGGAAAACTGACAAGGGGCTGCTAATGTTTAAAGCAATTACCAGGAATATTGTAAGAAAATGGCCGGGAAAGTGAGCAAAACTTGAATTTACTATAATTATTTAATATTTAGCTTACATTGGTCGTCCGCCAATTGAAGACTGCGATTTTGCCATTCATAATTATACAGATGATTGTAATATGAGGATATTGCTTAGCAAGTCCACAAAAGATACAGTATTTTGTTCAGACTTAACTGCTAATCGGAAATTACAACTTCTGATGGAAGTTTTTGTATTAAGAGGGTTTGATTTTAAGAGTATTCGATAGTTGTCAGGTTCTTGATAGAAAAGTTGAGAGGCGAGTTAAGGTATGGCATCAAATTTGAGTTTCGCGAAATAACGTCCTCACATTGAAGGTTCGCGAACCTGCGTCTTAGAATGTAGAAAATGAATAAGAAAGATCGGTTTTCAGGTAAATTGAATATTCACGAAGACATCACTATGAACATTAGTCTTTCATTTCCCCTTCTTCGTCTTCTTCTTCCACCCCTCTGATGTACAGCACGTTATTACATCTGATGAGAACTTCGCCGAGGTTGCCGGTGCAAGCTCCGTCGATGTGTTCTTCGGTGTTGTCGAGCTGAAGATTCATATACCTGTAACAGGGAAAATTTTTGAATTGGGAGTTTGTATGTAATGGATTTCAAATGAACTTTTTACCGCACTTTCAAAACTTACCCGTCAACGGAAACGAGGTAACCTTTGTATTCATGGCCCCATTTCAACTTGACCATGACTGGTTTGCCGGTCAAAGCGTTGAGGAAGGGTTTGGGATTGATGGGCATAGTAGCTGACGCCATTTTGATTGGTGAATCTGGTCTTTGGTCTGAAAAAGTACGAAAGTTTGCTGTAAAATTGAGATATTTGGTAGCGGTGCACGATAAGGGAAGCAGCCTCCGTATGCGCCCACTAAGGCAGGTGTTCAATAACACCCATCAAATTCCGAATCTTCTACCAGCCATACGAAAGACCCTTATTTGAGAACATACAAAGCCGCTCGTCATTTCGCTAAAAAATGAAAACATATTCAATGTACAAGGACCCGAGGAACGTCGACACAAGACAGCGTCGCTTGTTGAGACAGTTCTTTCTTGGGATACATATTACATATATCTTTACTTCGACCATTAAATTTACCATTTAAATACGAAAAATTTCATCGATTTTAGAATGTAATGTATATAGATAATATAATGCGAGCCATCCAAGTTAACAAGCACCGCTCAAGAGTATTGTAGTTCCAACACCGGTGAATTTTGGCAGAATCAGCGCAGTGCACTCGGAAGTACTTTGCGTTGAATTCAGCCACCAAATTATACTAAAATAGAATTGAATCGCTCGAATATTATTCCCTTTGACTTACTTTACGAGAAAAACGCTCTGGAAAAGTCAAAATGCCCACACTACAACTTGATTCCTGATGCAAGCACGAGAAGTGGAGGACGCGGATACTGAATAAACAAGAAATGGTTATCGATGTTTCCTCATCGATGTCATTCGCACATCGATGTTTTTGTACAGACGTCGATGTTTCTTCTGAAAATGTTGATTTATGGTATCTACTGTTGTAGCTGAAAAATTGTGCTTTTCCCATTAATGAATCTTTAATTAATTGTTATCATCCTTATGCAATTAAATAGTATTTAGATTCACAAATCATCGAGTTTTAATCGAATCGTAGGTACTACGGAAATGTATTTTACAACTATAATTCATCGTCTTTTTTCTTGTTTCAGCTCTTTATATTTAAAACATTATTTTCAAAATTTCGATATCGATATTTTATGGATAATAACACTGAAACATCGATGTTTTGCTCATTGTTACCCATTCGTACGAAAAATCGATGGTAAAGGGTAACCTGAATAACCGAAACCTCCCATATTTGATGTTCAATCTTCTGCTTCATTTTGCCGAATGTTTTTCTATCTGTGCCAGATACGGTTTGAAAAGATCGTGGTAGCCCCACAAAAAATTATTTTCAATAAAATACAACAGTAAAAATTTGATCGCTTCTAGTTGTTTCAAGCTTTCTGCTGAAGGTCGCTGATACTAAAATACTTCAGATGTAAGGCAACACTGATCTCACATTACTGTAAAACCTGTTGAGCCTAGTGATATGTGGATATCTACAACACCGATTTTCGCTCAAGAGAATCGATTCTCCTCACAAACATTCATGTTTTTTAAATCTAATGTTCCGTTTAGATTGTAGTTGCAAGCTGTATTATATTCCGTTCGTTAGAATATGAATGGTGAGGATAGTTTTCGATGATTACAGATTGATGGTTCAGAGTGATCACTCGCCCTCCCGCCCACACCAAAGTATCGATTTTTTAGATTTGTCAAACATCGATTTTCACTCCCTGTTGTTTAGATGAACATCGATGTTTCATGAGGTTCACATGGGACGCCAAGCTCTGATAAGAAGTTTAAAAGCTTCCCACAGTTTCAATCATCTCTTGTGTAAATTATCGAAGTATTTCCAATTTTCTGATGTGTTTCTTGTACTGACATGACCCAGACGTTAATAGGTTGTATGTAGTATGATCCTTTCTTCGGTGAATTTCCGTATATAGTTCTGTGTGTCCGTCAATGGGTATTTGCGCGGTTTACCTGTGGCTTCTTGGAGCATGTCCGTCGTTTAAAGTTCAACTTTCTTCGTCGGTTTGTTGATTCGGAAAATGGTTTTCTCTGAGATTAATAGATGGTAATTGTTTTGTACAGTCAACGTCATGATCGTTGTATAGAAAACTGTTAGATTGGTGGTCGTGGTAAGTACTTTGTAAGTGGATAAAAGGTAAAGGTAGATTTTTTATTGCAGCTCCAACCGGGAGATTTTGGCTACGACACGTGAGATTTTGTTGGGCCTACCCGGACTTGCATGATTTTTTTATCTGACGTAGGTGAGGATAACATTCTTAAGAGTTAGGAGGGCCGCACTGAGACCCCGGCTTACGGAGATTTTCACCCACTAAATACCTCACCTCCTTACCCACTTTGGTGTCCAGCCCTGGACTGGATAGCACAATTCTTCAGACCTTCAGGTTCCGGATTCCGTCTGCTGGACGCCTCCGTCCGCCTGCAATTTCCCTTTGGTAGGCCCTTCCCACTAAGAGTATTCCTTCCAGGATATTTTGGATATACCCTGCTACGTGTTCCACTTTGACTCGAGCATCCTTGTCACCATCCCCTCGGTTGTAGGCTGGTCATTTCCAGCTCCCTGGCAATCCGTTCACTTCTGCTTCCCAATTTCTGCGTTCAAAGAAGGTGAAGATGACGCTGTCTTCTTCGTTGACGCTGCGCAAGTAGTTTGGGTATTCCACAGCGCGCATTCTGTGAAGGTACTAATGGAACAACCTGTGGCCAGAGAGAATTGCGCCATTTGATAGTCGACCTCCCCGCGTTTTCCCTCCAGCCAGAGCCTATGTTTGGTACAAGTCTATCTTCCATCTACCTGGCTCTTCTCCGCATGGTTGCCAGTTGTCCAAGTATCATACTGTTCAAGTTTCTGAAGTACGGCAGCTCACCTTGCCTGGAGGATTGGCCAGAGCGGGAGACATGCTTGTTTACTCATTTACGTCCCCCTACATCGTTGCTACTATCTACTGCCTTTTTCCAAGATGGCATTTCACATTCAATGCGTGTGCAAATACTTCTTCGTCATACATCAGAATGGTGTGCCGCTAACATGATGAGTTGTCTTCAACAGGGCTTGGACTCTCTGGTGTTGGCCATTAGCGGGCTAAGGGCTTCTATTGTCGTTAATGCTTTGACTTCTGCTCTCCTATTGTGACTCTTTTAAGTTCTCCAATCGTGCTATATTCCAAGGACCTCACTGCTGGCTATGTTTCCACCTCTGCTTCTTCTGTTCTTATAATATTTGGGTTGCGTTTCCCTGTAAACACTACGACTTCCGTCTTAGTGCTTACTAGTGTCAGGCTGTGTCCATGCTCCCACTCTTGCCATATATTCGTTCATATTATTCCTTATTTGTTTCAGGTATATTGTAGAAAACAAGAGAATGTTCTGTCAGAGAGGGCCACTCAGCTGCCACCGCTATTATTTTTGCGTTCATGAGACCACCTGCCGTGCTGTATGTCAGTGTTTTGTCTCTGACATCTATCACCCTCAAGAGATACTTGGGAGGTGAAAAGCATTCATCGAGTGGCCGATAATTCGGTTGTGCCTCTTGTCACTTTGACAAGTGGGACGGGGTCGACTTTCAAGGCAATGGTGTACAATATTTAAGAGAGAAGGTGATGGCTGCTGTTTACCAATCGCACTGAAAATTCATTAGCTAAAGCCTAGAAACCCGACAACTGACTGCCAAATCTCGCAGCTTGGGTTTGCCGTAGCCTTTTAAAGAATGACCTATCAACTAATCGATTTGACTGAATCAGCTACTTGGTGAGAAGGAACAGTGCCTCCAAAGACTGTGTGGAGTCTGTAAGATGCCATTCTGTGTATTTATGCCTTTAACGACGACTCGTCTTGTTCCCAGAGTAGTTAGCTGCATTTCACTCTTAATGGTCTCGCTTCAAGCCCATGTTCACGCGCCATTTTGTATTTCCAGGATTATCCTTCAATGATTGATGCCACAGGACCAGACCAGTGTGTCCTCTACGTTGCAGCGAAGAATTCCAGCATTGTGGGCGCCTTTTAGAGTGACTTCATATTGTTACTTTTCCATATAATATTCAACTGTATTTTGGTCTTGTTAGACACGATCGCGCTGTTCTGGTTGGCTCATGGATGTGGAAGGAGTCTATCGCAGGAACTGCAACAATCGTCTCACATTATAACTTGTCATAAGAATAAAATCATCATCGATGCATAATTCATTTCGCTTCCTTTTCTTCTGTGATGCCTTATTACTCTTTTCCTTATCTATCCCAACTTTTTTTTCCTCGTAGATCTACTTTCCGTGTGACTTCTTCTTACCACAATTTCAAAATTGCAAGTACTCATTTAGGTACTTTTTTTCCCCAGCTGGATCGTGGAAGTCTTCTCGTAAGCGGGTCCCCACGTTCAAAATCCGCGACTCATCCCCTGGTAAGTGACCTTTCCGTCAAAATGTCACGAATTTGTTGCGTTTTAATTCTCACCGAAGTTTTTATTTCAGGCGAATCTTCCGTCGCTCCGAAGACGAACCAGGCCCTCGCATCCAGTAAGTGAAGTTGTTGCTGAGATTTATAAGCACGTTTTTATTTGATAATTAGATTATTCCTTGAATAATCAAACTGTTTTCATGCCAGAGGTGATAATTCGTGATTTTGGGGTATCATTTTCTGCGACAATCTAACCCACTGGTTTCCTTATCGTATTTTGTGATGAATTGTGTGATAAATTCCTTATACTCTTGCTTCAAGGAATAAACACACATTCGAAATAGGTAGATAGATACCCATTTTGACCCAAATTCAAGAACAACGAGCTGCTCCAACTCTGAGACCTTCACGAGGGTGTAAACGATAAAAAACGCCGCAAATTCTTTCACATGGGTTGGTTATTCCTCCGGACCAGGAGCATGAAGACTCATTCCAATCAATTCAGCGTCCAAAATTTAGTGAAAAATGATACCCCACACGCCCATGTACCAGAAATCTCGAAAACATACGAAATGTGTGGATACTGTTGCGAGCTGGCACCTGCGCCCGTCAAATGGGCTGCCGGCGTCGCAGGATCAACAACCTGTGGAGGGCTAAGGGAGTCATTTCGAGGAATTGTGCATCATATCGAATTGGCTGGAACCTTCCCGTTCACTGGAGATGACAGGTTGAGTTCCCAGAACCAGGGAAGGTTCGAGAACGTTCTCGGCCAGGCAGCAGGTATAAAACAGACCCAGGAACGCCACACAGTTCAGTTCAATTTGGAGTCCGAATAGAGATGCTTCGGGTTATAAATCGTGCCGTGCCGTGTGATAAATAGTGCGACAACCGCGAACTGTGCTTTGTGATTGAGTAAGTGCGCGAATGTGAACAGTGTATTCAAGTGAATGATTGTAATAAATTATTTACGAAGAACGCTACAATTGGTGTCAGATGTGGGGTTACAATAATAATTAGTGTTATAGTGTCGGACAATAGTTAGTGTTAAAGTGTTATAGTGTTTTACAGTAGTTATAAAGTGTTATAGTGACTTTAGTGTGTTACTGCGCGTTTGAACTCTTAAAACGAACAAAATGAAGTTGACCGATTTGAAAGTTAAACAGCTGAAGGAAGAGCGCAGCTTACCTACCTGTGGAACAAAAGCAGATCTTTGTCTACGACTTAAGGAGAACGTGGTTGAAGAAGGTAATGACCCAGACAACTTTGACTTTGTGGATGATCTCACCAGAAAAATTGAAAGAATGGAAGAGAATTCTAGACAAATGTTTGAAGAAAACTCTAAAAGAGTTGAAGAGAATTCTAGACAACTGTTTGAAGAAAACTCAAGAAAAATGGAAGAGAATTCTAAAAGAATTGAAGAGAATTCTAGACAACTGTTTGAAGAAAACTCTAGAAAAATGGAAGAGAATTCTAAAAGAATGGAAGAGAATGCTAGAAGAATGGAAGAAAACTGGAAGAGAATTTGGTGAGTCATATGGATAAAATAATGAGTGATGTTGCCAACACAGTGTATTCATGTGAACGATTGTAATAAATTATTTACGAAGAATATAAATCGCTACAATACATACTAAATTTGACCCTTAACCTCTTCCAGTGGGCACCAATTGTTCCGGGGCCCGTCTCATTGGATTCGACGTCCTTATCTTAGTCGAAAATAATATCCCACACACCTGAATCACCAAAAAATCCTCGAAAATCCATTTTTTGAGATACACATTTTGACTCCTTCCTCCCTCCAATTTGGACCGATCGGGCTAAAAAGTTTCGAGGATCAGCTAGAGCCGAAAACGGGTCCCTGACCCAAACTTCAGATTTTCAGAAAATTGTCCACTACCTTAATTGGCATGGACGGCGGACGGACATTTTAGTTGGTTATTCCTTGAATAATCAACTTATGTTTTCATGATAATGGTCAACCTCTCCGATTCGGCTCAAAATTTTTTTCTGGACGTTTCATGATGTCCTGATCAAAAAAGGTCAATGTCCGTCCGCCGTCCATTGTCCACGCCGTTTTTGGTAGTAGAAAATTTTCTAAAAATCTGAAATTTGGGTCAGGGGTCTGTTCCCAGCCGAGATGGGTCCTCGAAACTTTTCAGCCCGATCGGACCAAATTTGGAGGGGGTAGGGGTTTTATGAAAAATGGATTTTCGAGATTTTGGGTGATTTAGGCGTGTGGGGTGTCATTTTCCACTAAATTTTGGACGCTGAATCCAATAAAATGGGTCCCAGAACAATTGGCACCCACTGGAAGAAGTTATGGGTCAAATTGGGTATTTATTACCCAATTTGATTATGTGTTTTCGGGATTTCTGCTACCTAGGCGTGTGGGGTATCATTTTTCACTAAATTTTGGACGCTGAATTCAATGATGTGTGTTTAGATCTAGACACCTTGAAACGACCAGAAAAAGAATGTGGGGCCGAATCGGAGAGGTTGACTTTTGCATGAAAAACATAGGTTGATTATTCAAGGAATAACCAAAATGAGAATGTGAATCACGTTAATTCACTAACAGCTACAACTTTACTCAGGGAAATAGTATATAGTTGTTTTGATTTATTTATGAATTATTAGAAAAATGCAGTTTTGATGTTATTTAGGTACTTTTTCTGGAATACTGACAATTTTCCAATAGTTTTCAGTACAAGAATGTATTCTCTAATGACGGCTTTTCTTTGACTAGTTGCGCGTGGTTTCCGCATTGTTCTGACTTTTCTCATTTTTCAGGGAGTCTTCCTATTGGAACCACTTCTTCGGCCACCCCAGGAAGTGAAAGAGCCCAATGCGCTTGTGGGAAGTCGTACTCTCACCTGTATTCGCTGACTCGTCACATGCAGAGGTCATGCCATCTTGCCAAATTGGAAAACGTCAGACCACCCAGAGTCGGGGCCTCTCAAAATCAAAACATGTTGGAGGACACCATCGGCCAAACACAAATAAGAAATGATGTCCCTCAGAAGCGGAGTCCCATCAGTAAGTCAAAAGCCCGGGCCAAAGTCACAGGTTCCAAAGTGGTTCCTAAGAGTGTTGCTCGAATCAAGAAACGTGGAGGTCTTCCGAGTTGGAAAAAAATCTGGGCAAGCCGCTGGGGCAAAATGATCGGTCCTCCGTGGGTGTGCCAATGCGGGGCGATCTTGAATTCAAGAAATGGATTTTATAAGCATAAAAGGAGAGCTTGCGTACTCGGAGATAGCGTCGCAAGTAGTTCTGATGGCGGAGTAGCTAGCAGTAGCCAACCCATACAGGTGCGCCCGTCGCAATCTCCAAAACAGCAAGCGAATAAGCTCCAGGGCCGCAATTGTACTTGTGGAGCCACGTTCGCTTCAGACAAAACTTTGTACAAACACGCGGCCAAATGTTCGTCCGTCGTCGATTTCTGCCCTTGTGGCAAGCAACTGTCCAATCGCGCGAACCTTGTGCGTCATATGCGCAATATCCACCACGCAGATCAGCCAACGCGCAAAATAAAACGTAAAAAATTCCTCGGCGCCGCCAGCGTTCAAAGTCAAATCATTTGCGTCTGCGGTGCCTACTTCGCGACTGAAATTGAACTCGTGACTCATATAAAATCCGTTTGCGGTTTGGATCTCACCTGTCCTTTATGCCCCATGAAGCACTCTCAGAAAACCGATCTCTACACTCACATGGTCAAAGCGCACAACCTGAAACCAGAGACTGTTTATCCATTCAGACCTGAAGACGTCAGGCTCATAAAGGACCACCCGTCGCTCCCTGCGTCGTACCGCCATAAGGTCTAATGGTTGATCGGTGGTGAACAATTGAAAATACAGCTGTAATAATTATTTCTTACTTTATAAAAATGTTTTACAGCACCTCTGTAAAAGAAGACTTTTCGAAACGAATTTATAAATTTTTTCTCTCTCTTTTTGACGTTTCGATTATTTTTCAGAACCTTTGCAACATTTTGAGTTCTCAATTTCAATATGCATGGACTCCATTTGGACCCTTAAGGTGCCTGAAAAATGGGCTATTTCTGTTGAATGGCAAGAAAGGATGTGGATGTTGACAGTTTGAACGGTGAAGACCACACCGAACGAAGCTCAAGTCGCTCCATTCTCCTCTTCTTCTGTACAACGCACACATGCATGAATTAGTTGTTTTTAATTTATAATTACTACTGGTAGAACTTTTTTGACGCGCTATCGTTCGAACAAAACGATGTTGGCGTTTTTCTTTACGTTTATGATTGAAATGAGATAAAACTAACTTTTGTCTTTTCATAGGTGGCGATGTCGACCGTCAAGGCAATGGCCTAGTGAAGGATGCTACCGGGTCATCCGATACGTACTATATAATAAAGTTACAACTCTGTTTGATCTCTATTCTTTGTTGCATGTTTCAAAATGTGAGGATGTTGGTCGAGCTATTGTCACCAGTTTGTTCCTTCTTTACCGTTCGCCTGAACCCATTTTATTTGTCCGCTTCACTCAAGTGTAATTCCATATTTTGAGGTTCCTTCAAAATTGTTTGTCGTTTCTTCCAGACAAATATCCCGACACTGCCAAGCCGTCGTCTGTACAAGGTGGTTGCTGGTGCATTTGTGGGAAGTCTCTGAGTAGCCATTATCACCTTATCCGGCACATGAAGGAGTCTTGTGTTGTTGCGAAGATGGAAAATATCATGATTACACCTTCAAAAAATAAAAATAGACGCAAATTGGCGGTTGGTGCCATCAAGAAAGGGTGCAAACCGCCTCGAGTGGTGTCTTCGAAGATGAGGAACAGGAAAGAAATAATTTCAGCTCCTCGACTTGCTTTGAATACCGGTGAGTTTGGTCCCACATTTCGGTAAACTTGACTTGTTTTTATTTTTAAAACATATTTTAGGATCACAATTCTCATTGAAATAATTCACTGTTGTATTTGTATCGACCAAAGAAATTGTCTTCCCAAACTCGCACCTTCTACATTTCAAAGCCTTTGCTCCGGAAAAATTCGAGTTTGCGCATTCAGGATCTGTTTTGCATTTTCAGCCCAATCGCCACAAACAGGGCAAGATAGGGCAAAAATGGGTTCTCGACATTTTTAGGAACCCATTGCAGCAAACTGTGTGGGTGAAATGAGTTCTTTGGGATTTTAGGGGACATTGACGTGTTAAGTAGTATTTTCCACTGAATTTCGGACACTGATTCAAATAAGAGGGCCTTGCCTAATCGCCGCACACCTGAGGTAGGATCCATAGGGTCAGAACGGGTATTAGAAAAATGGGTACTATTTGAAGAGCAAGCGGTTTTTCAATTATTATTACATATTTTTTAATTATTCTGGAGGCCTCAATGAAACGCCTATCCACCCGAGCGAGATATACCTTATATAGTTAACCGTTGTAGGATTATTTTATTTTGTTAGTTTTTTTTTCTCATCTTTTCTAGAGAATTCGAGGACTCTCCAGGAACGAAGTCGACATGCGTGCACCAATTGTGGTAAGGTGTTTAATCGTGCAGACCACGCCAATCGTCATATGAGGGACAATTGTCCAGTAGTCAAGAGGAAGAGCGCGGTACGTCCCCTTAGCGTGGATCGACAGCAGTCGGAGCGTCCACAAGTTGATGAAGAGCAATCGAAGAACGACCAGGATCCGCAGACAGCATCAGAAACGACCAGCCACCTACCACCAGCAGACTGTAAGTTCTATGACGTCTCTATCGGACCGGCTGACCAGCTCGTGTCGCCTGAGCCCACTCAGTTGGAGAATTCTGCCCGAACGAAGAAACGTCCTAGCCTTGTAAGTCGTCCGAATGGGGAACGATTGTGGATAAGCCGATGGGGCAAGATGTTTGGCCCTCCATGGGTGTGCCCGTGCGGATCAAAATACGGACATCAGTCTGCCTTCGCAAAGCACAAGAGACTACGTTGTGTGTTGGAAAAAACAGTTTCTGACAAAGTTGGCTCTATTGTCCCTGTCTTGAGCGCACCAGAGTCCCTCCAGCGTCCTGAGATGGTCTCAAGTGAAAGCCAGCATTGCTCGGAAAGCGTCCCTATTTGCGAAAATACTCGTCAAAAGGAGGACGAGCTTCATGAGGTTAGCGTTGCAAACTCTCGGAAATGCCCTTGTGGTGAAGTCATTCGATCCACCCAAGACTTGTACAAGCATTTGTTTAAATGCCCGTCTATACGCGAACCCGTCTGCGTATGCGGCGCCCGGTTAGCTCACTGGCACAGTCTTATGCGACACATACGCAACATCCACAACGTAGAAGGCCTGAGTGGAGCTGCTAAGAGCAAATCGGGCAAGACAGGAACACCGAAAAGCAGAACCAAACCCAAAGTGAATCTCGGAGCTGCGAGCCATCGTGTGACCTACGCTTGCGCCTCTGGAAAATCCTTCGAGACTGAATCCCAACTCGTGAGTCACACCAAGTCCGGCTGTTGTCTCGATCTCTTGTGCGCTCTTTGCCAGAAAGAGTACACTCAGAAACAAGATTTGTACGCTCATATCGTCAAAGCTCACAGGGTCAAACCTGAGACTCTTCGACCCTTCAGACCTGAAGACCTGGATCGCACCAACGACCCTGTAGGGTCCGTGCCACCGTCGTATGTACCTCCTTAACGCGAAAGACTGTTAGTTTTATTTAATATTAATCCATTAGTATTAGTTCGTGCTACTACATTTTCGGGTAGATGCCAATTTAGTACTGGTTCCTTTTTTTCTCGAAAAATGCCTTCCGCGAGTTGCTCTCAGATGTGTTTTCAAATCTGAGATTCTTACTTTCAGTAAAAAATGAATGTTCACCTTCAAAATTGCCAGGGAGTGACAACTTAAGGGACACCATGTTTTTACTACTACATTTTCGGGTAGATGCCAATTTAGTACTGGTTCCTTTTTTTCTCGAAAAATGCCTTCCGCGAGTTTCTCTCAGATGTTATTTCAAATCTGAGATTCTTACTTTAAGTAAAAAATAAATATTCACCTTCAGAATTGACAGGGAGTGACAACTTTAGGGACACCATGTTTTTAGACCTCGAATTGTCTCTTTTTCGCAGCTCTCTGAACTCTCAGACCCGCAAGTACGTTTTACCATATTTATCAGGTCAATAACATTTTGAAGAAAAAATTCTGTCATTCGTTTTACATTTTTACTACGGGTATTGAATGTTTCTCCTGTTTATTTCAAGTTTAGAAGTCGCATTATATTATGAACAGCGTGTCTACTTTATTCGTACAATATCTTATTTTATTCCTGTCCACCATAAAATAAATTTCGAGCTTCCTGGTTATCTACACGTCTCAGTTCACACCTGAAAAAAGCACTATCCTCCTCGATGAAGGTTTAGAATGTGCTTACTGTTAGAACATCCTGTAGCCCGAAAAAAGCTGCGTTCGATTATACTGGACATGCTCTCTCTTTATTATTTTCTCCGTCAATAGGAACAAGTACTGGCTTGTTGTAACACTCTTCTTTGTATGGTCTACATCCTTGCCATCAATATTGCAAGCGACCTTGAGTTCCACTACCTGCCGCACTTCGTTCTTGGTTGTTTGACTGTTATCAAAATTCACGGCAATATTGCTATTGGTAGGGAGAGAACATAGAGCTTCTAAATAAGCATGCATTCGTACAATTAAGATGGTCAAGTCCAACAACCGGTTAAAATAGAAACGAAGCATTTGTGAGGAGGCCTTGTTCAAGTTTTAAGAAGGGACGAATTTCCTATAACACGAAGTAATCCTATGTGAATACCTCTAGCAAGGTGGAGGGGCAAGATATGAAGCGACGGCATGTTCCTAAAACGGAATTTTAATTGTAACAACACCAATGTTAACACCATAAGTAGCTAAGCAGGTATATGATTTATTTCTCATAATGCGAGCCGGTTCTGTACGAAATGAGTAACGTACGTGTGCGTGGGGTGAGGTAGTGATATTGAAATACTAGCTCCATTTAGTGGAATCAAGGTAGGGACGACACCAAGAGTGTGATGATCAAATTGTACGAGACTAGGACCAACTAAACCAGGATTTGACAGACGTTGGGGTGTGCGGTGACGTCGGCGTTTTAACGTTAGGTGACGACGGCACCTCGGTCGGACCAAGTTTGTCATTGGTGGCGGCATGTGCGGTTTTCTCGTACTCTCGCACGTCGTCGAGGTTCATGTCAATCCAGGAGTCGATCCAAGCGAAGGCCTGTTTGTGGCCGACGAGGAGGATTTCGCGAATTGACGAGTGAATCAGCTCTTCCGCTCGGGTTTGGAGGCCCCAAATGTCGAAAGACGCTTGTACGACCTACGAAAAGAAACAATCAGGTTGGAAGATGACGAATTTAGGTGGAAGGGGGATATCGAGGCCTTCAGATCCCACACAGCTACTAAAAAGTTCCACATGGCACCCAGCCGCCCTCTTTGTCTAACACAGCAAACTTGGCGCATAGAGAGCCGAATTGGCTCATGGGTCCAGTTTCACTTTTTTGGTTTATTATTCTTTCAATAATCAGCCTGTTTTCATTCCACCTCACTGATTGACCCCAACATTTGACAATAAACGTGAATTCCTCTACAATGGTTAATCATTCCTTAGAGAATGAGTAGAGTATGCGGAGAACAGCGAGTGTGACGTGTCCAGGACTCATTCCAATAGGTACGTAGGTACCCATTTATTATTTATTTATTTAGTAGTTGTTGAGGACATGCAATCATAATAGGAACAAAAGTTTGTGAGTACGAACAATGAGACTTTTTGAAATACCTTAACAAACTAGAATCGTCGCCGATACTAGAGATCACTACTGCTGAAGTATTATTATTACAAACCGACTAGTCTACATTTCTTTATACAAGTGTACATTAAACTACATGCTAGGAATAATAGTCACTAGCAATCACTACCTTCAATACCCAGATTTATGAGCCAACTGATTATTCTCCTCTTGTATATACTACGGGACACCAATTTCGGAAACTTTAGGTCAGAAGCCACTGTGCGATGCAAGATATAAATAAAATAGTGTGGACTTCTCGTTGTCAGAGTCAAGTTTTGTCTTGGGTTAAACAAGGTCCATTTTGACCTATAACCTCTTCTGGTGGGCGCCAATCGGTCTGGGGCCCATCTCAGCGGATCTAGCAGCCATATGTTAGTGAAAATAATTACACTACACGCCTAGTTTACAAAAGTCCTGAAAATCGAGATCAGGCCTGATTGGCCTGATCAGGCAGAATTGGAAAGGCTTCATGGTCTAAGAACAATAAACCATTGTGAGAGAATTCGCAGCGTTTTTTGAACTGCCAAATTTTGGGGCAAATTGGAGAGATTAACCTTCGGCATAGGTTGATTATTCAGGGAATGGACCAAAATATCCGTCCGCCGTTTTTGGAAGTAAAATATTTTTCTAACAATCTGAAATTTTGATCAGGGACCTCTTTTGGCTTCTTGCCTTGAAACTATTCAGCTCGATCGGACCAAATTTCGAGAGAGTATGGGCGAAAATGTGGTTTTTGAAACTCAATTTCCGGGACTTTGGGGAACTAGGCGTGTGGGGTATCATTTTCCACTTAATTCTGGATGCTGAATCCATTGGAAGGGTCCGGGGCAGATTGGCGACCACCGGAAGCGCGTATGGGTCAAAATGGGTGCCCACCTACCTAAGGAAATGAGTCCTGGACTCTTCACACTCACTGTTTTCCCTATACTCTACTCTTGCTTTAGGGATTAACAAACCATTGGGGAAGAATGTATTGTACAGAGAGTTATAACTAAAGTCTGGCTATCACAGAGTCTCGTTTTTGTCATTAGGCTGTTGGACGTACTCACCTTATAAGAGCACATGATTGGTGTTACGTTGGAACGCCAATCCTCCGCAAGCGGGCCTCTTCCCGTCTTTTTCGATTTGAAAAACTTCAAGTCCTCCTCTTCTTTATAGTGTTTAGCAGAAATCTCGTCGTACACGATGTCCAAATGGTCGACTAGACGCGTTTTGAGGACTTCAACACTCAAATTCAGAGCGTTTTCCGACGACCCGTTGTTGTCTTCGTAGGTCGTTTGAATCGTGATGCTGAATTTAGGCAGGAAAGAGCATGTGTACTCTGTGACGGTGTAGGGGTAGTAGTTCCAAGCTTTTTCAATGATGTAGAAGACTTGGGGAAGCACGGCTTGGAGCCAATACGGCAATCGTCCGTTCAGATGAATTCTGAAACGATTTTGAAAAGCAACCATAAATTACCAATTCATTATTAATCGCTATATCCCGATCAGCATTCGAAAAGATTTTACACCTTTGAAAATAACCCTCATTGTTGTAAGTGAACTCGGAGCGCTTCTTTCAGGTCCCAAATTCGAGCGCAGCTCTCACATATAAACGAATAATTTTGATAAATCGGTGACTGACAGTCGATATCTCACCTTTTCTCCGTGTATTGGCCTTTACCATGTTGTGGGTCCTCGCACTCCCTATTTTCCACGATTTCCACACCATTGCCAGCTTCCGTTTGCTCCAAACTGTGGCGCGCTATCATGTACAACTGCCCGATTCTGTACTCTTCCACTGACAGCGGCATGCAAATTCTGTACTCTTTCACTAACACCATGACCAGGCTATGAAGTGGTAAAGAAAATGATAACCTTGATGTTAAGCCTACAAGTAGGTACACAAAGATTCGACGATTTGTAAAGGCGAAGTTGATGGAATTACGTCCACAATCCGAACTCCATTTAGCTCACATGAGAGGGTCTGTACGACCTGATGGCCAAATGAAATGGAACTGCGGTGCTTACAAAATTTTGCTCACTTTTAGGTACTCCGGTATTTCAGAAAATTGAATCTCATTTCCAGTGAAAGAAAATTGGCATCACTCGCAATCACTCTTATCAATTCTTATCACATTGGCAAAACTAGTGGCACACCCGTGATATGACCTTTTTCGTCTTCTTGTTCAGAGTGATTTTCAACTTTTTTTTCTTCAATTAAAATCGATTAATACATCGATGTTGCCATGTCCAACCACCAGTCAAGTCCTTTTGAACCAAAAACTATCTAAATTTCATAAAAGAAAATGTACGGTATCCCCTAGAATTGCAGACCAATGTCTGTATGACAAAAAACTAACGTTCATATTAATGAGTGAGGATAAATTATCTTCTATTCAATTGAGTATCTTCTTGGTTGGTTTTTAAAATGAAAATGGCACATTAATATTGCCAGCTCCCTTTATATTGTTAGACCCCGAAAAACGATGTCTTGTGTTAATCGAATTGAATTAAGCGATTGATTAAACATCGATTGACAATTTGATTCTTCATTTCCAATTAAGCTGAGCATCGATGCGCAAAATATCTTTTAGTACGATACATCAATTGTCTTAAAGGAGGGAAAAGGATCAACTTAATATTATAAGCATTTTAATGATATTTTCTTTAATTAATTTAAAATGCAGTTAAATGTTACTTTTCCTAGGAATCCTGAAAACGACGTGTAAAATTCAATGAGAATGCCCAGCGGAAACACGTTATAAGACTACGAATTTAGGGTTAAAGAAAATTGTCAATTTCAAACTGCAAATTGCAACTATCGGCTTTGGCCTTCATTCATTCGTTCAGCATTATCATCACTCTCTTATATATAAATATTATATATTGAAAAATGATAAACAATCGAGTACGCATTTATAACTGTTGTTCAGCGGTTACATCAAACACATTTTTGGGAAGAAACATCGATAGTGGATGAACATCGAAGGAGAAATATTGAAGTCTATAGTGACATCGATAGTCTTCTCTAATTTATATTTCACTTTGTGTCCCTCATAGATCTCAAATCGTTATCACGTTTGTTGATATTTCCACGCTGCTCAAGCGCGTCCCAAGCCGCTTAGTTAATTTTTCGTAAACATGTCAGTTGATTCAACAAAATCTCTTGTGTACAAACATTTTGCTGACTCCTGCTGTCGCGCCTGCTGCCTCAGACTCCTAGGATTCGTTGACAGGAGCTCTTACCGATCCGTCGATGAAACTTTGATCAAAGTAAGCCACCAATTTGGCGATTCCTGGGATGCATACGCGAAAAGTCAATCATTTTTTCGCAAAGTAAAACCACCTAGTTGATGACTAAGGTCGTGTGGATCTTGGTTGAAAGCTTTTCTAACGTTTATACGCTGTCTAAAGGAAAAAATTTGGATTTACATGCACACGAATTTCCGCATCCAAAGTCCATTTGCTCGTGATAAGGCACTACCATCTTTTTTATGGAGGATAATCAACTTCTTTGGCACCTTGAGAATGTAAGTTTGCCAGGATAGTGAATGAAGAATACAGAAGCTGAGAGTTGCAAGGGGACTCCAATGTGTTTCTCACCCCAATGCGAGGAAATGAGCCACAATTATAAGGAGAGCTCACCCCACGGGTTATGCTTATATCCCCCCCCCCCCCACTGCAAGCAGTGAGGAAACGGTCTTAACAGACTGGAATGATTGTCCCTTCATTCAGCAGGGCTTAGATAGAGAGTAGTGAACTGCTTCCCCTAAGTAGCCGGCCTGTATTGGTACATCCTACACGGATGTATGCAGCACAGGCCTTCCCTTCATAGGCACCACCACTTGGTGAAGCCCTCTGGCTAGGGTATGCCTCAACCACAATTCCCGCGAACAGTCCATTATTTTGGACAGTAGCTTCCTACCTCAATTGGGGAGGCTGACCGGTGAAGCTTTGCCGAAGCATTGCCTCTGTGGCCTGGTGCTCCCCCTCAGCCGCGGTACCAGTTTGGAAGAAAAAGGTTTGTCAGCACCCTGACGACCGTAACCTATAAAGGCTAACTGGCTGATAGCCCCGTGGACAGAGGCTTTGTACCTGTCACTACTGTATGATGAAGTGCCAGAGGTTTCCCTCTTCTCCCCAAGCGGTCCAGATACCGTTCCACTCAGAGAGTAGCACTTCATAGGACGCGGTCCCTTAAGTTGCAAGGGGACTGAAAAATGGCACCAAATCATGTTAGGGTCACCACTATAACAAACCACTGTCAAGAACAAGATGAACGTTTGAGTATTGGAAATTCGCCACTATGATTGCTGGCTTACCACGCCTATTCTTGAGACATAAGCAACGAAAGAAACCATAGTTGATATTTTTCCATTTTTGAAATTCAAATTTTGTGACGATTTGTCTCATTGCTATTTCAGCTTGGAGTCATCCCTGACGCACTTAATGGAGATGAGTCGCCATCGTCCAAGTTAGCCAAACCAAATCCCTGCATCGGTTGCTTAGGTCTTCTTCAAAAACCATATTGCGACGCCATTTTGGAATCAGTAAGCTCTCATTCTCCTACGCATTCATTTGCATTTTCCTACATCATAGAAAAATTTCATCTTATTATACTTATTTGCAGATCTTGAGTGGTGTAGATGTGTCAGCGTACGACACAAAAACATTCAACGTCTCGATGAATCTTCCCTCGTGCTATTTGCTCCGATCTGAAGCACTCC
The DNA here is from genome assembly GCA_019603395.1 of Cyrtorhinus lividipennis. NCBI lineage: Eukaryota > Metazoa > Arthropoda > Insecta > Hemiptera > Miridae > Cyrtorhinus > Cyrtorhinus lividipennis. Next base: position 1,184,741 of record CM034008.1, on the reverse strand, counting down.
TCATTGAATTGCGAAAGCATTTTCCCAGTGAGCAACAACTTAACCGATCCAACTAATTTATAAACTAGTCATAAAAACGCTGCAAACTCTAGCACACGGGTTGGTTATTCCTCGGACCAGGCCATGGAGACTCATTTCTTCAAAATGGGGAAAACAGTGGGTGTGGCGGGTCCCGGACTCATTCCAATCGATTCATGGCCCCAAATTTAGTGGAAAATGATACCCCACACGATACAAAATGGGTAGATGGGCACCCAATTTGACTCATAACCTCATCCAGGGGGCACGTTCCGGGACCCATCTCATTGGATTCAGCATCCAAAAGTTAGTGGAAAATCGTACCCCACACGCCTAGGCACCAGAAATCTCGAAAACACATGATCAAAATGGGTAATAAATATCCATTTTGACCCACAACTTCTTCCGGTTTGAGAGGTGCCCTTTCACAAAAAATCTCAAGTATAAAGAGTTAAATATGTACGATTTAAATGAAAATTATCCATCGTTCCACAAATGTCTGTTCGATATATTGGAAATACGTACGTTAACATGTCGATTCAATTTATTGATTGTTGGGAGTGCAAACCCTAATCTTGAGATTTACCAGTTTTTTCTTGGGGACGAAAGCTTTTTATAGAGCGTGTTAAGTAAGTTTTGAACTTATTGCAAGTCACTCTCATTCTCTGTTGAAATTTGAAGGTGAGCTGTAGAGACATTGGCAAAGTTTCTGGGTCCAAAGGAATTGCAAATGGTCATAACAGATTTTTGGCTTGCCTATGTCGGCTGTCTTCTCTTTCAAATTCCACGTTCCTAAATACCCTTGGACTGAACAGCAGATTTTCTGTCATTTTGCCACCAAGTAACTTCACTCTGTGGGTTGCAGTTTGGTTCCCTGGATGGAGACTCCAAAATTTCCGTTTTTAGAAACGTCCTATTTTTATGAAAATGCACAAAATTCATTTTGAAAACCCTTTTTTTTTGCAAATCTCAAGTAAAATGATCGAAAAATATGTTCTCCTATTTTGAACATTGAATCAACTTACTCTGGATTGGAGGCTCAAGTAACATGGACAATTTAATCCACAGTGAGGTCTTCCGGCGAATAACAAAGAAAAAGATGTGTAAGACTTTGTAGCGTTTTTAAATAAAAGTTATATATTTTTTGAATTTATTATTTTTCTTTTGTGTCTACAGCTTTTTATAAGGAAAGCTTCAACGGTGACATTTTGAGCCTCAAAGACGCTTTCAAAGCCTGCTTCGGCCATTTATTGAGCGAGAAGTTGCAATTGACTTTGGATCTGTCGTCAGGATTTAGTATTGACGTTGAATTCAAATACGCGGACGACTCAAAGGAATGTAAACCATTGTAAGTTGTTTCCAATTGAACCACAAGGCTTTGATCGAACCGTCTGCTTTTGTGGAGTGAAAAAAATGTCTTTTCATTTCAAGGTGTTCGCTCAAACCCGCCATATTTACTCCATCGTACGTCAAAAAGAACGGATACCCGAAAAACCGAATTGAAACTGTTCTGACGACAGTTACCGACGACGAATTCTCTCAAATTTTTTCCTGTGCCGCCGACTGTACCGAACAAGACGATCGAAATCGTCAAAGCCTCGATCGTCCGCGAGTCGTCTAACGTCTCTGGTAAAAGTATGCGTCAATCGACCGTATTCTCCTGTTGCTGCCATTTGTGACTCGAACGATTGTTACGGTTTCAGGTCGGTACAACAAGTTTTGTCGAGACCTTCCGCAGACGCCTTGGTTGTTGAATGGGGAGAGGAAAATGGAGAGCTCTGTCGAAGAGTTGATTAGCGGGCCGATTGTTGCTATGATGTCTGGACTGTGTAAGTTTCCTTTTTTAAACTTATTATATTATTTAGTGGTTATCTTGGGGGAGCGACCAGTATAAAGTGGTGGAAGACGATTGCTTTGACTAATACAAATCTGTGACAATTGCTGAGGGCAAGAACACCTTTATAATATAGCTCAAATGATAATTATTGTATTGAAGTTTACAGTGCGCGTGTGCCATGCCAGAGATTTCAGGCTACAACCTTTCTTCTTCAACATTTTCAGCGTCCAAATTCGCCTCCTCTGGAAGAGAAGACGTCGACGTCCGGTCGCTGGGTCGAGGGCGTCCTTTCAACGTGGAAGTTCTCATGCCGAAAACAGCATTGCTCAGTTTTGCTCAGCTGAGACTCCTTGAGAATGAAATTTCCGACAAATCAGAAGGAAAACTTCGCGTACGCGACCTTCAAATTGTCACTCGGTAACGTAACTTGATTTCAATGTGATTTTAGCGTGTTGTGTTTCAATTTGTTGTAATTTTTGGAGTATTTCCCTTTTTAGTGAAAGTTTATCCACGTTGAAACAAGGGGAAGAAGAGAAGACCAAAGTGTACAAGGCTTTGTGTATTTGCCCTGACGGGATTCCCAACACGTTAGAGGAGGCTGCCGGTAGAGCTCCGTTAACTTTGGACCAGTCGACGCCAATTCGAGTCCTTCATCGACGTCCCGTGGCGACTCGACAGAAAGAAATACTGGAGATGGTGGCGTCACGTATCGAAGGAGGTGAGAAATAGTACGTGGGTCGTTGCAAGGTCCAGGTGCAATGCCGAGGAATAGTATTCTGTTCAGTAGAGAGCAAACACCGCGTGTTGAAATGCGACGCCAATTGCGAAATGTCTCAATTTTTTTTTTTACACCAAGCGGCAATCCATTTAGTTCATTAATGCCATCCATTTCTTCTCATTCAAGACGACCACAAATTCAAACTGCGTTTGAAAACCCAAGCTGGCACTTACATCAAGGAGTTTATCCATGGGGACTTTGGACGCACCAAACCCTCCTTCGGAGATCTTTTGGGAGGCGCTAAAGTCGACATTCTCGCTCTTGACGTTACGGTAATGCAGTAGTCAATTTTTCACATTTTTGTAATTTAAAACATTGTAAAACATAATCTGACTTTCGGCTCATTATTCTTATTTTTCTCGACATGTCGCCCTCCCCGATTCGGGAATTGACTGATGCATCAGTATGGGCCTTCAAAACTAATCATTATGAGAAATGAAATAGTCTGTCTAGTTGAAATCTACTAGCATGAAGAACTCTATTTGATAAAAATGAACTATTTTATATCGTAAAAAGGTCGTTCTTAAAATTGTGCCATTCTGATCACCAAAATTCAAAAATTTTGACGCACGGTAAATTCAAGTGTACAAAAAAAAATTAAATCAGCTGCATCGATTGCAGACCTGGGACCAAATCTTTTTTTGTACTTTTTGGTATGTTTGAGGGATGGTTTTGGTTCAAATTTGGCATACCTGCTCAACTCCCGCGAGATAAAAAAAACTTGAAAAACTATTTGTTTAATATATAGTATACAATTCTCATTCTTGTTTTTCAACTTTGTTCGTTTTCAGGATGTCAGCCTCGATTGGCCCCCTCGCATTGAGTATGAAGAAAAAAAGACTAACGGAGTGAGTAGTTGAACTACGTACGAAGCTCAGGTTGCTGACTGATGGGCGGTTACTCGGTAAATGTGCTATTAAAGACCAGCTTTTCTTGCAACAAGAAGCAATTTTGTTGGGGGGTTCCAATATGAAGCATATGCAATACAGTACATAGTAGATAGGGTGGCTCACCTAGGCGCAGGAGACTCGTGCAACACTTGAGAAAGCAAGTGGGGAAAAAGGCGCTGGATTAAATAGTATGGAAATAGATATTTGAGCAATTTTCGTCAAACCACAATCGAATGATTGCTTTGTAACTGCCGCTGCCAGCAAGAATAGATGTTAGAGCCATAGACATTACTGAAAACACTTGGAAGGAACTATCTTCAAATTCGGCTGGTTTGGCGGCATGTAACAGCCAGATGTCCTGCTCTAGTTGCACTGAGATTAAGTTATCATCATGGCCATAAGGATTTGATAAGGACACTGATTGGGATCTATGAAGTATAACAATTGGAATAATCAGGCTTTGGTTTTCTGTCCTCTAGGTTTCCAATTCCAGTACATAACGAAGGGTCTTCATCTTCTGGGAAATTCCAACTGTGTCGTCTTGTAAATAAGTGAAAAACCTTTTGTAATTTCAAAGAAAAAACATTTTCAGTTGACAATGTCTTTGACATGTTCTCCTTAAGATCAAATTCCTCAGTCAAGCAGCCAGGTATGTTACTAACCACTAGCACTTACTGTGCCTATTACTCAATCCCTAAGCTTATTCAGCTGCGGTCATTTGGCCGCGGTTCTGCAATTTTGGTGCCTCCTAGCATTTTAAGTGACACTTTTTTCCACGAAGACTGCGTAGTCGTGCGACGATTTAAAATTCAGTGCAGATACCTGTCAAAGCTCTGATTTATGTGAATTTCATCTTTTCTCAAGGTTATTTTGAACATATCTACACCATCAAACCTCCCTCGTCGCAGAAAATCCACCAACAATGTTCTCTTCTGCAGAATAATCTGCTTCTATTGAAGGTTTTTATTGTCATCTACAAGTATGAGTAAGTATGAGGATAAATGGAAAGAAACATGTGGAGTTGTTGTACGAATATGTTCTCTAACTGGCTAATTCCTTAGGCCGACCTGCTGGAAAGTTGGCTGAAGTTGCCCGATTTGGCTGTCGAATGATCCCTCGTAATGTGGTAAGTATGGGCTGACTAGCGTTAACTATCGAGTTAATACCCACCCATTGAGAAACGGGCCTCAAAACTCGCTAGGAAATGAAATAGAAATGAATAAATAAGAAAAAATAATACGTTTTTATTCATCAGTACCCATCAGTAATTTATTTACAAAAAAAAAAAAAAAAAAAAAAAATGGTAACAAAAACATTGTTTGAACGGAATTATCTACCTTCAGATTGAGTTCTATTTCAACTTCGATAGGAAAGACAAAATCTAATCTGTACAACTACATTAATACTAAACACATCGCTGCATGAAGGCCATTTTCGTGCTTTTGGACAAAAACATGATTTGGCAGATAAAAAAATGTTTCCGAATAATTGGCCTGACGCTTGTACAACTAAACAGGAAACATTTTCGGTGAATTTGGAAGACGGTTGGTTTTTCACCAGTCATCCACCAAAGTCTGAATTTCATACTACGCTCTCTAAACTAAAAAAAAGCACCTTTTCTATAAATATTATCTAAGTTTCTTTCGAAGTTTAATATTATTCTCAACCTTCGTTCGGGAAACGAAGAAATTGTACACTGTACATCGTAGAAAAATACGCGCATTGTACAAAGGGCGGGAAAAGTCCCGTAAAAACGACCCTAAACTAAGTCTACCGATCACAGGGAACTTTGGAAGTACCTCGCAAAAAAAAAACACCGAATTCGGGATAGACTGGTACAAAATCAGGAAAAAAATCGCGGTCTTTTGTTGGATTTTTCTCTAAGACAAATTAATTACATTTTAGGCGGAATAAATAAATTATCGAAGACAAAAATAAATACAAAAAAATCGAACCGCCGTTTAAAAAAAAAATGTAACAGTCTTATTTACACTCATTAGCGCTCTCATGTTGGTTGTAATGAGCCAAAGCAGGTCAGTACTTCATCTACTCTGAGAGATGTGAGTGACTTTTGTTAGTACAGTCAAGATATCATGAGCATTCATCGTAGCAAAAGGTAGATTAGTTACAAATAGTTGGTTTTAAAATATATTCTTGTAAATTAGGAAAATACGTTGACATGGAATTTTCTGAAATTCCCCAAAAATAATTGGATCTTGTGCTAAGACGCTATTTAGACATTTAAAATAGATGAAATTCTCTGCAGTTTGAGACCGTAACGGTTAGTATACGGTGTACCGCTTTTTTTTATTACTGTGTGTAATCGTAGTAGAAATATGAATTAAAATCACCTTTTTATGAGAATAAGGTTTGTCTCTGTAACGACTTATCGTAGTGGTTATATCATTTCCGTCTCAAACTACTACATTTTTCGTCTATCTTTAATCGTAATATAATGCTTATTAGCGTTTGACGTTTCCTGTAATGTGTTTTTGGTTGGTTATTCCCTGAATATTCAACCTGTTTTCATGCCAAAGGTAGTTCTCTCCGATTCGGCCCAAAATACTTATTCTAAATACCACAACTATTCTACCTTTTGCACGAATGGCTCCTTTTCAATTATTCACACCTTGACTGGACTATAGTACGAAATCATTACTGATCCGTTCATGTCGGTACACAACCGGTTATGGCGTCTCGAGTAGATTGCCGAAACTAAACCGCAGCTTTGAACACAAGACAGTTGGAATCATCTTTAAAATAAATACAATAAAAAATACGTCTACGAGTTATGAACGTTCATGTTCAAAGTACTGAGCGAGAATTCGTCAATAATTCTACCCCAGGACACTCGGTTTAGTCATAATTCGAATCGGACATGATTCGTGCAAAACATTTAATTAAGAAGTTTTTAGTAAGTAGCGCTGTCTATTTCGAGCCTCTAAAATCCACTTGTTCTCTCAGTACTGAGCAATTCAAAATAGTAGTCATCACTAAAGTGTATTAGAGGAGTACGAGAATGATTGTTGAGCAGCCATGTGATCGTCACGTAAATTGAATGAACACAGTCATATAGCTTCCTTCATAGGATCGAAGATGCCTAAATTTGGTAGATTTAATTTTCGTTATCGCAACCGTCATGTTTATTCGGCCATGAGATTCAATACCTCACCCAGCACTGTCTTTAGAACTCGTCTTAATCAAAATTAGAGTAATACAAAGATTTACCTCCAACAGATAAAATTTAGTCCGTGTTTGACACCTTAGCATGGAAAAGGAACGTCGTCCACAATCATCCTCGTATACCGCACTGGACACAATCGGAATTCTTCAACTCTTCACCCGATAAAACACAGCCGTTTCTTTTAAAATATCGGAATTCGGTTGTTCCAACCTTGTTCCGTCCTCGCGAACAGTATCCGCTTAAAAATTTCCAATTCGTTTTAGAAATCGCGAATAAAATATTTTATAAAAAAAGGAGAAACATCGCACAAATGCCAGGAACATTAGTCTGTTTCGAGTGACTGGACTTTTTAAAAGTCTGGAACTGAGCGACAATTTGAAGCGAGCACGTCCTCTGACAAGAGACCTCGTTTTTCTTCTTTCTTCGATTTCTTTCCTGTCGTTTCCCATCGTCCTCAGATCTGGCTCGTAGCAGGGCTGCAACCGAAAACAAATTTTCAACTTTCATTTCGTGTTTTTAAATTAGTATATAACATTAAAATGTTCAACTGCTCCTCAACTGGTTGTCAATTAAGACAACGGGTAAAATTTTCTTTGAAAATATCGAAGTCACGTACTTGTTTTTACCCCCACTCTTCTCTAGTTTAACCCTGAACCAGTTTAGTTATGAATTCGGCGCACTCTTAACATTACCAACACGTGAGAAGCAGTGAAATGTTTTTCAAAAGGGAGCTCCCAATACTGAAAAATTGATTGATGTGAGGTTGTGAAAAGCTTTGGTGCACTCAGTTGTGTTCTCATTAGTCAAGTGAAAATGCTAATTAGCGCTGTATGGACAACTTGAAGCAGTCTTTTAGTTAAAAAGGCTGAAAACACTTCTTTTTAGATGAGTTAAACGAACGCTATACGTCAAGGAGGAATGAACACTTCTTTGAGAAACATGCTATACTAAAAACAGGACATCAAGGCTCATTTTATGATGTTAGACTCACCACAAACAACAATGCAGTGTTAGAGGTTATTCAATCATATCAATGAAGGAGCCTGTTTAACTGAATGAGTCTAACAAAAGCTATCTCCTTTTGCAGGGCGAATGACGTATTAAACGTCTTCATCAGGATTGATGAGACAAGCGCACTTCAAAGTAGACATTGGGTGTTCATTAAGATTTCTCCAGAACGCTGATAAAGTTCATCATTTTGGACACAGAGAGGCAAATCTCAAAAACATCTGAAGCGCTGAGTAACGTCAACCGTTGTTTAGCTTTAATTTAAAAGAATCTGAAAGACAACTAATGAACAGTTACTCCATGCTCTGTGGTAGGTGGGCATTATAATCTGAAGATGGAATTTCTGAAGTATTCCTTGGCTAATCTGGTCGTGTCCTGCAGACTTCACTTGTAAAACTCCACCTTTTTTCCTTTGACACTCTTCATCCCCTCCGCGCATTCAATAATTTACAACTCAAAATGAATTCAGCTCGTAGCTACCAACATCCAATAAGTGACAACTTCGATAAGAAAACTTGACGCTTGAAACTCTATTTTTCAACCCATGCTGACCAACTATGACACACCTCGGAGATAAAAGTTGGAAGAACTCTCTAATGACAACCATAAGCCACTCCTAGCATATTTTGCTCAGAAGTTGGTGAACCTGTTGTCTCATCACTCATTACCATGCGACAGGGTACACCAATTTGATGCCCTTTAAACTGAGTTTCCCAGTGCTTATAGAATGGCTCTCATGGGAGTGGGATGCGCATTCGTACCCAAACTTTTGGCGGGCGATTTTGTGTGTTCAAGTTTCTGTGCAATTGGCGGCTATCAGTTCAGTCTCCAGACTCCAAGAGGACCTGCAGGATCCTCCGGCAGACAAAATAGCTTCATATCCACAGTTAGGTGATATCGACGTGACGAGTTTCGGAAAGGGCATGAGCCACAAGGGTAATCTTAAAAGCACTGGGCAACGCTGAGTGACAGGAAAATTATTGAAATATGAATGAGAAAACGTCGAGTGCCACTATGTCCTACCCGAACCCTACACAAGTACAAGCACCAATCCACCTAAACGAGTTCAAAAGTACCTTTTTCTCAATGCAAATCTTATTACGCTAAAGATGATGGGAACGGAAATCAGTTACATTGTCTTCCCTCTCGTCAAGATGCCTCCAAGGCACCTGGAAAAACACCCTAAAATTAACCTAACAGTCGAATTTGGGAGAGAGAAGCTCAGAGTGAACGTTTTAATAAGATGCATAATTTAAATTGTGTTTACCGTTTCACAGATGTTCATGTTGCAACAGTTTTCAATGGCGATTTCGCACGACGGACTTGTTGCAGGTTTGGGGGTGACGCTGTATCTTTTGAAGATCCTTGGCCGGGATTTCAGTCGCTTCGTTTGAATTATCAGGGCGACGATGAGAAGCACCAGTAGGCACAAGGACACAATGAGGCCGATTGCCATGTGCATTGTGTATTTTGGAGGGACGATTGACGCTTCAATGAGAGAACACCTGAAAAGCCAAGAGGAGGCGGTTAGATCAAGCACTTCGTATTTGGATCAGGTTGCTGAAGGCGAAGGCGCTGCATGAATTAATGCCCAACGCCCAGCTGCAATATTCTTTCAGAAGACACAGTTCGTATTGACAAGGCCCAAGACACTAAGATACTATCGTCAAAGCAATGCTTTTCTACGGTGACAGTGCAGAAGCAACGTTTCCAGTCGTCTCCCCTGAAAACTCTGTTGGAATGTATGCCCCACCAAGACACTACTGTAGAAGCAATGCCTACCGAGGGTACCCATGTGGCAGCAGTGTCCCTGGGAGGGCTTTTCACGAGAGATGGCTTAACTCAAAAAACACCCCACCCAAGAAAGCTTGCATTATTGAAAGCCACTTACGGGCAGTTGAACACGTTGGGCATCATAACCTGTTCGCCATAACGGCAGTACAGGTCGCAAAGGGGGCCTGGAATCTCGCACGAAGGCCCATAAAATCCTGACGGACATGAGCAAACACCAGACGACGAGCCATTGCATTTCAACGTTCCACCGTTCAGACA
>CM034008.1:1089978-1168146 GCA_019603395.1 Cyrtorhinus lividipennis | reverse complement strand
TAACCTCTACTAGCAATAATAAATATACAACGTTGCCAATTCCTCTATGTTTATTATTCCAGGTGGACCCGACAAGATTTTTTTGTAAACATCTGCATGACAGAACTTTATATTAATCAATGATTTGGGGGAATGATACTCGAAATTGAAGAAATTAAGAAGGAAAAAAAATCAAAAATCGTTCAAAATACGAGAAGGAATGTGACCGACCTGTACATAAAATGAAGCAGTTTATCTTGGTTGACCTGCTACAATGATTCTGGCGAAAATTTATGTAAGTATTGTAATGGAAAATCACAACGTTATTTAATCATCAATGTTTACCCTAATTTTCGTATTTTCAAAGTTAATGTACTGACAAAAAATGAGTATTGTTTATTTATATGTTCAATGTTCTATGTAAATGTTTACGATTATTAACCAAAATTCCAACTGTAAAAATGAAAACTTGTTTCAACGCCAGTTTGGCGATTTGGCCAAAAGTGTGGGGGGTCCATAGAGACCCATGTGGTACAGAGAAGGTCCTTGAATGCTAAAAGCAATGGGCAATTGATTTTGGAGCACAAAGAAACTATTATCATTATCGTTACTATTCATTTCAATGATGAAAACAAAGTCAAAAGTCAAAAATATCAATTAAAAAGAGTTAATAAATGAATTCAGATGTTTAACAGGGGGAGAAAGGCAATGTAGGGGTAGAAAGAGTGGTAAAGGGTCAATATTTTTGAGAGTGAGCAGAGGCAGCCCAACTGGTTTTGGAACACCACAGGAGAGTCAGCTGTTGGTAACCCCCTCCCCAGCAGCGCCGCTACCTCTGATCAGCTGATCGGAAGGCGGGTGGGTGCGGCGGCGGAGGAAACCCGTGGGGAGGGGCAAGCCCGGTGGCCTACGTGACTCGAGCCGCGTAGACGTCGGCGAAACTATGGGGAAGGGTCGAATCGAAAGAGGTGAAACGGGTGGGGGACGAAGGGTGAACGGGGCCGGGGCGGCGCGGGAGAAATCTTCACCGGCAGCGAGCCGCCATTCTTGCTAAAGTCGTCAAAAATCAATTTTTTGCTCACCTCGATAGTTATTTTTCGCCCGCGAACGAGTCAAAATTCGCATCACAGAACAAATAGCATTTAAACGAGGGGTAAATTGAAAAAGTCATTTATCTACATTCCTCAGACTGTCAAAATGCGCAAAAAATGACTGCTTTTGCTGATTTCGTACTTGGCACATCATCTCGCTAGCTATTGATCAGCCTCGATATTAGCTGACAAATTACAACTATTTTTTCGAGTCTCGTATTTATCAATTCAGCGTCCAATGCATTACGGAAAACGACACCTCGCTATCATCTATCCGATGATTTACCCTGCGCATATTTGTTGTGCGTTCGACAGTGGGGTTCAGAGTGGAATTACTCGGTCCAAAAATTGAAAAAATCAAAATGATAAGAAGACAGTATAATGAAGAGCGACCTACACCCAACTTTTTGTCTTAGAACAACCAACAATTTCCTACGACTTCTCAAGCCGTACGCGCTGTTCCGCAAAACTCATTATTTGAAAAGTTCACCGCTTATCACAAGTGGCACAGCCAGTGCGCAAAAATAGACGAAACGGTCGAACTCAAAATAAAATCTCGCCGGGAGACACTGCCAAGCCGCGAATTGGTTTAATGAATTATTGTCATTCAAGTTTTATCTGGTTTTTCATTGTCATTTTTGGGAATGTAAAATTTTAATAATAGAATCGGTGAACTAATTTGAACCGTCATTGGGAGCATCCGGGCGATGATCGGTTTTAAGTGAATCACGTGATCTGATTTTGCGCATCCGATCATCAGCGCGATAAGAGAACCACGATAGTGGATAGTAGTTAGGTTACGTAAGGGGTCTAACTCGTATGGTCGGCCTTGTTAAAATTTGGCTTCATTCCAACGCCTTCTCGGATCGCTAAAGGAGTCTTTCAATGAGAACGATTTGTAAAACATTGAGAAAAAGAAAGAGCAATGGATATATAAGTAGGTACCTAATTGAGATCAAATGTAATGCCGTACTAAGCCGACATTTTTTCAAGCTGCTCAGTTTGGTTAGGTACACGCTTATTTGACTATGGTCGTGGATAAGGTTCAGCTCCTGGTTAAAATTACCCCAAAATGTCCCATCAGAAGACCGGTATGTTCCTTTGAAGGCAACAAGATGATTAGTAGACCGTGACAATCGATTTACACGACCAAATGAATAGTTTTATTTAGTGTAATTCCAATAGGGACATTGCTATTACATAATTTCACTCAATTAAATCAAATTGCTTCATATTTACGCAGTGTAGGAAACGATTGGATAACGAACCCTGACATTGCCAACTGCACCTTCAACGACCTGGATAATTTATCACATTGTCATAATGACCGGAAATAACCTTGAACGCTGAATAAATTCAACAGCAGGATACGTAAAAAAAAAAACAACGAAACAATCAGATCAATTGCGTGCATCGTGAGATTATGTGGGCAGACCGGCTGGGTAATGATTGCATCCAACCTGGACAAGCTTGTAGACGAAAGCAGAAAATGGTCAAAAACACATTGGAAAAAAATAAATAAATAAACAAGTTTTATTTGATCTTAAAAGGGATCAAGTAAATATATCGAAGGTTATAAAATCTTTTTGTCTTTACAAAGCATCTTGAAACCTAGTAAGATCAAATAACCTTTTTTCAAGGTAGGGTATTTATCAGTATTTTGAATCAAACCTTCAATAGCTTACTTCTGTTCGATATTATAATCGATAACTGAGTCTACAAGGTTGAGTTCATGCGTCATTCAAGAGTTCTCATATTTGACAGTTTCTATCAGCTGGAAGTTACAGAATAAGAAGTCAATGCACCTACGGTAGAATCTCGAGAAAATTACTCTACTGTTATGCAAGAGGTGATTCTGAACGTGGCTCATCGTTGCCGTCGCGACTCAATCTCACCTCAAGGTTCATTCTACTACGCGATCTACGAGAATGAGCTGCTCTATAGATGGAAGTTATCTTTCCACTCGACTGAAATGAAAACAACGAGTTCTTCGGACACATTAGCACTGAAGAGGAGCCAATTGTCATTCGAATATATTCAGGTCAACACTTGTCCGCATGGCCTGACGGAACCCACAGATCAACCGTTGACCATCGGAAAGACTTTCTCCAGAAGTCTTCCTTGTAGGTTGCTACTGGGAATATACGCGTAATCCTTGAAATTTAACAATTCGAAAATACCATATCCGTACCGTATTGCCTAATCACAAAACACACTGATTCACTTCCGACTGACGAGAGACTTTTGATCAAAAAATAGTTTATTGATGAATCGCATGATGTGCTCATCAATCGGAGGTTCAAGCCGTTTGATAGCGTATGGCGGCTGCTTAAGGTTTATTGTAAATAATTCGTTATGGAAGCAATAACATCCTCGATTTCAGAATCATAAGAAACTGATCAATAATTCGAGTCAAACGTGGTCAACGGAAGAATGGGGATTGGTTTAAAAGCCACGGATCGTTTAGTAAACCGAAGATTAAAGGCGAATGAAGTCACCTTTCGTCGATGTATCAAGGTAAATACATATTTCTAGTTTGTACATTTTCAAACATCGTTTGAAGTCGGTAACTTCATAAGAAGCCGTCAGTAGAAAGTCGAGAGGCAATTTATCGTCAACTTGACCCAATAGGAGGTCTTTAGCAAAAATGATGAATAACGCGCGTACTCAAACATCTTGCATCACGACCTTAGTGATGATTACCAAGTCGAAGAAATTCTTGTCTACGAAAGCGCATTCCCTGCCTTCGAACTGAATCTTCTGTTTTATACGAAGCAACAACACTGTTAGTGCGATTTCCACATTCTTATTTCAAGTCTTTCCGTAGCACATAGAGAAAAGAACAACGCTCCTGAAGTGGTGAAACGAATTCTTGTTGAATGAAGGAGCTGTTCAAGATAAATCACAAGCCCATTCACAACGTTCACTCAGATATGGAGAACATTCGAAATGAATAAGTGATAAGCACCTCCAAAAAAAACCACTTTCCATTCAACGCTCTAAACGATTCTCTTGGGTCTATACCTACTAGTTTGAAAAGGAAAACACGGAAATCCTTAAGAATTTTCCCGATGTTTATACGAAATTGTTATTTTCTATTTGATTTTGCGTTTTTCCTTTAATTTGGCTTGAAACGATTTTTTTTTTTTTTTTCATTGATTTTGGGCCAAGGTGCGTCTTTAATTTCATTTGGTTCAAACCCACGGGAAGCAAAAACTACCACATTGAGTATGATTTCCAATAACATATTCTGACATTGATCCTGATCAAAGCTTCTCCTATTTCGATAGGAATTCGACTGATTCACTCATTTTGTATTTCCTCACGTTCAACGCGCAATCAATTAATTTTCAAAATCAAGGCCGTCTTGAGAACGAGAGCAAAACAATGGAACAACATTGAAAATCAATTTCCGTGGTTTTTATGGCGACAATCGGTGCGCACAATCGGTTCATTTTCATACAATGGTCATTTCATTGGTTTCTCACGCTGTCTATTAATAATATCGATCATTTCCAGGTAACAGTTAAAATTTTCTTGCCAGCCTATGTATAAAAATAAATTACGTTTTTTAAAGGCCGATCCGTCAGCTTACTACGGGCGTTTCCAAAAATATGAATACCTCCGTTTTAATACCGCAAACTTTACGCTATCTGTCGGATCTAGTAAAATTAAACTCATAGTTTTCAGATTCAAAATGAAAAACACTCGTTTTGCTTTCAAATGAATGATAGTATTCGCACTAAGCGTTTCAGAGTGTTGCTTTGATGTGTTGCTCATCCATTCACATTCACTTTTTACTCGTACATAATACGAGGTTGAATTAATTTATTGAACTTAGTCGCATAATTTCTTTTACACTTTGATAAGCGCCTTCGTGAATTCACTGGGCTTCGAAGTGAACGAAATTTTGTTTTTCTTAAAAATCCTGCATTTCAGAGACTATAATAATATAAAACTAATTTAATGTCTGTTAAGACCACATTGCCTGTCCTAGTTTGCACGAATTAGATCAGAATTCGGTGATGAAAACTTACTAACTATTTATCACAACGTAAAGCCTTAGAAAACGCGTCTTGGCCATAAATGTCGATTTGACCAGATATTTTCATTTAAATAGTTTTTTCACGTTAGGATCTACATGCGTAGAAACTCATTTTACACGATTCAAAAGACAACTGTACAACTATCTATTGTGAAATGTCGCGCTTTTTCGCCTTCTTATTGGCATCAGCTCATTAACTAAGCTATTTACAGTGAAAAAAAAAGAAGATTGTCTGCATTGTCATCTGATTAACATACAAATCAACAGCGTTCCTAGGACGGACAGGTTGGGCCCGAGTCGTTTTTACCCCCAATCGCCACGAACGGAGTGCGGGCAAAAATGGGTATTTAGAAATGAGTTTTTGAATGTTTTAGGGACCTATGCGAGTGGTGGAGCCATTTCACTAAATTTTGTCTAGTAAATCGACTGAAAATATATCTCAGACCGTTTTCCACTCACTTGCCATGGGATAAAATTGATAATTTGAAAATGGTATTTCGAGATTTTTAGAGACCCTCTTCAGATTATTTTAATTTTTTTCTGTAGTGTGACAAGGGACGCTTTTTAACCAGAGCATAAATATTATCCACCAATAATGATAAAACCTTGTGGAATGATTTACAGCGTTTAGAACGGTCGCAACCAAACTATTTCACGATATTCCTCGTCTCCAGAATTGTAAATTTTGTTTTTGTTTTTTTTTTCGTGGGTGCGCATTGTTTTCTTTAAAAATACCCATTTTCAAAATTATGTCGGCCCAAAACCTGCCTCTAAACTTGAGATTTCTGAGTACATTCAATGTGCTAAATTTCAAAATATTCGGAGTTCTCAGTGGACCATTTCAAAATTTGAAAATAAACCATTGGAATCTTGAATGGTGACAATTCAAAGAAGAATGCTTTTTGGCCGGTAAGAATTCAATAGTGTATTATTTTAAGAAGAATTCTAATCGAAAAAATTGAGAAAGTTGTTGAAATTTGTTTTTACTACTCGTTTGCTCTGGTCAGAATTTGAGAACATGGTTAATTACACTATTTTGTAAGTTTTATTTGCATCTTGCTCCCGAAAACGCTTCAGAATCAAAACTTTCTGGAAGTTGTGGCCCAAGTATGTGGATTGGGCTGTTAACAACTTAAATTAGAATAAAATTAATTTTAAACCTAATTAATTAATTTTAATTAAATTAGTTGGGAACTGGTTTTGAAATTACGATTATAACATCTTAAATGTCTAAACTTTCCTAATAGTTTAGGAAAGTTTAGTACGAAGATATTGCAATTCAGTCGATTTCTATTGAGGGAGCCCTGCGAAGGTCCTACGTGACGTAAGGGCGGATCACGATGGAGGCGGCACATACCCTTCATCCCCCTAGGACGCGTTTTTCGGCCCTGAAATTGGCTGGGGAGGGTAAATTGTAGATGTATTGATGTTGACAGTTTATAGATGAGTCAGATTTCGTTTTAAAATTGTTGTGGAGTTAAAAGTGAGGGTTATTTAAATTGAATTTATTAGGGAGAAATAAAGTAGGCTGAGTGACAACTGCTGATGTGATTGTATAGTTTGTATGATACCTACTGTAGTAAAACTTTTAAGTATGTAATTAATTAGTGAAAACAGAATTATCAATTAAGTTACAAGGTGTAACGGTAGGAAATTTTTCCTAACGCGGGCGCAACGTCACGCTCATACGGTTCATGTAAATTTATCAGTTAGGCCTTGACTCAATTTCCATTGAAAAAGTTGACGATTTTACAACTTACTCCATTCAGCAGAAACGGCGGCTATTGTGGCTAGGTATATAATCCAAACGAAGATCATTATTTTCGATAACTTTGGCACGTGGAACGTTTGAAGCACTCGAGAAACTGTTCAAACTAACAAAAATAGACGAATTTCGTGGCCGAGTGAGCAGGTGCCGGTGAGCACGCGGGTGGAGGGGAACACGTCGCGACAGGAGTGTCCCGTAGTTTCGAGAGGCGAACATCGACTGAAGTGAGAAGACCACGGAATACGAAATGATGAGTAAGTGGGGGGTTCGAGAGAGAGGGTTTGTGTGAGAGGGGTGGAATACTAACCCGCCTAACTTCAACGTACTGCGTGATCGACCGATCGGTTCGGGTCGTTCCAATTTACCGACTCTATTATTTTCTTGACGTGTAGCCATTATTTGGACCCATACCCACCTCCTGTGTGCGGTAATCGGGTCAAGTTCCAACTCCATGAATTCAGTCCCCAATGAATTATGGAAAACGATACCCCACACGCCTAAGTCACAAAAAATCTCAAATTTTCAAACAATACATTCCTACCCATACTCTTTCTTCATGTGACGAGGACCAACTAGCGCTAGAATGGAGTTTCTAAATAATAACATCCTTCTGTCCAAAATGGCGTCTAAAACAAAAGTAACGTCAAAGTTTGGAGGACCTCAGGCATCATTGTCGTCATTGATGTCACTTCAATCCACAGGATCAGGGCCTCCTGGAGTTGCGTCCAGGCTTTGGAGTCATTGGTCAGGACTGGTTTTATAAGGGTCTTAAAGAGGCAATATTTTGTAGCACGTGAGATTATCCAGCTTTTTAGCTCTTATAGAAGCCTGAAGTAATATCTATTAGTTGACTGTATCCTTTTGATAACACTTTCAGTGCGGAGGGCATCTGGGGATGCCCGATCTATCCTTTGCACCATGTGGGAGGCGTCCAGAACGCCCTGCGTGTCATTTTTTCTTTCTGAAAGTGGCTTGATGTAGTACCCCCATCACTTCTTATACATGGTTGTTTGACAAGTATTCGGCTTCAGTATGAGACCAGCCATGAAAAAACAAGTTTTTTTTCACCAGCTCTCAAACAAGCCATACTGGGTGTTGTTCTGCCCATTACTTTCCAAAATAAGCGAAGTTATTCAAACTCCCGATTCAACATAAAAACCACCAACCATAAAGGGTGGTAGGATGACACGTTTTGCGGGTCCAGCACTTAAGTTGTTGAATTCGACTATCATATCATTCTCGGAATTCACATGGCAGTGCACAAATTCTGAGACAGCTTTAAAGGTGCTGTACTGTGTTAGGAGTGGGTCTCGAGGGGTTTGCAGCCGTATACTTCGTCTTGAACTCATGACAGGCCAAAATGTGATGCGGCCATCTGAAATTCCGTAAAGGCCTCACATATGACCAAACCCCCGGCCAACAATATCTATACCGTCTGCACACCTCATTAGTTGAGCTGAGCGATTGAAGATGGTCCCTCCAATTTGTATGTGTGTAGCCCAAATGGGGGCCTCTAGCGCCAAATTGAACAGAAGACATGCCAGACCATCCCCTGACAATGTCCCTTACAGGTTGTTAAGCAACAGATGATTCTCCAACCACGCGGGCAAAACAACGGACAGACCTCACAGTGGCTTTAATGAGGCGGACAAGCTTTTGTGGGACTCCCTGGTGCAACTCTTCTCTTACGCTCTTCAAAAATCAACTCAAGTTTATTGGGGAGTAGTTTTGAAATTGCCTTAGATTTCTCCTTTCCCTACAAAAATTCGAATATTCATTCAACTTTAGAAAACTATGATTTTACGAAATTTTTGAAAGGGTTAGTTGAGAATGTAGTCGCTCTAAGGAATTTGGACTCCCCGGTGATTTACTTTATGATATATTACTTGGAGGAATCTTATTGGAATAGGTTGGTGTTTTAGCGACGGTTATAATTATTATGACATTTTTTGAAACTACTAAAATTAATGAATCTTAATTCCTTAGGCCCGTACTATGGAGGAACTGAAAAGTTGTCTGTTTTGTTGGTTTTCGTTTTTAATTAGTTTTTGGTTTAAAATTTTGAATTTGGTGAAATGAAAACGTGTGGTGCTAACGAGGATGCGTGATGAGAATCAACGAACCACCAACACATTTCCAGTGAAAGATTACTTGCTGTTCTATTGCGATTTACGAGGGAGGGGTAACAATACGATACTAATTTTATTGTTTGTTTTTTTTAACTGTGCATCATCAATACTATTGTAAAATTTACTATTGATTTAATATTTAGTATTGATTGCTACCGTAATAATGGTATGTATTCTTCTGTTTCACTTAATTTCGCGCCGATCATAATTTTAGTTGGAAACACGATCACTGATTCACCATGACCTATTTTGACCAGAAGATAATATTTTCATTCCGACCATGTTAGCAGAGCACTCACCAATTTAGCTCAGGTTTGCCTACTCCTACAGCCGTTACCAGCAAGACCGTGTGGCCTAATGGATAAGGCGTCGGACTTCGGATCCGAAGATTGCAGGTTCGAGTCCTGTCACGGTCGACCAAATTTTTTGCCCACTTGCGTATATTTTACGTTGACGTTAAGCAGATTCTAGCAACACACTGGTACAAACTAAAAATTCATCCCTATTTTTATTCACTTTCGACGTGGCGCGTTCTTCATGTTCAATGTTGTGACCTAAATTCCCAAATTAGCGCTAAATTGTGATCTATGTCTTTATAATTCAAACATTTTTCCATAATTAAGAGTCACAATGTAATTAACAGGGATCATGAAATACGCAGGTCGGGTTATGAGCAAAAACATAAAATAATTTGTAATATATCACCATCGCTCTTCTTTTGGTAAAAAATATAGGTAATGTTTTAACATTGAAATCAAAGTGTTCCCTTGAAATCTTCCTTTTTTACAGCTACAGAGAGAAAAACCTCTGTAAAAATATGGAATAAGAGTGAAATATTATAATATTGTTTAAAGGGTGACCAGAAATTCAACAAATTAAAATATTTTATTATTTACGAACCGCATTCGTTTTTTTAACTAGTTTTGTTATATGAATTTTTCCAACACTTCACGTTAAAAATGATCCAAATGAAAAAAAAAATGTTTTAATATCAAAATTATTGGTTTCTGTTGATGGTAAACTTATGTAGGATGTTTCACAGATTGGCTTCGTGGTCTTGTTGTTTGAACAAAAATAACAATAACAATATTGTTTCAGGTGGTTTTCGCGATTCTGAATTCAATGCGTTCGTCAACGAGGACCGTAATGAAGTTGGTATAGCTTTGCAGATTAATGAGCAAGCAGTTCAAATTAAACCATTCTTAAATTTTGGCTCTGCACCACAGAGTTTGTTGGGAAAAAGGTCCACTATCGATTGCAGTTGGGCAAAGGCTCTGATTGCGAAAATGGAGGGCTCAATCGAGGTACTCTTACAGGCAAATGTACTTTTTCAGCGGTTTTATTTTAACAATTGGTGGAGGACGAATTCTGAATGGCAATACATTAACGAATTTATTTTTATTGTTGTAGTTACATTTGCTTGCCGATGATATCAGCCTCTTTTGCTGCACCTTCTCCTTCCAAAATTGTCTGGTGCGTGGCGCCAGGAATATTGATGACCTCCACAGATTATGGTTTGGAAACTGGTTTCTTTGTCAAGTCAGCTTCTTTATTAACATCGCCCAATTCTGCCAGTCGAGCAACATTTAATGTTCTTATTTCTGGCGCACTCAATACAATGTCAAAATTGATTTCTAATGATTGTTTGATTTCTGTTCCCATAAGAGAATCCATGCCTAATTCAGCCAGAGTTGAGCTACCAGCTGCCTTCACATCCTTTATACCTGTAAGATAGAACGTCAACATCAGACAATCTGTTTGGTAATTAGCTATTCTAAAAATCCGCAATTACCCTGCTCATTTTTAAAAACGTACCCATGATGTTCAAAACAACATCCACAATACTCAATGCACTACTCGCAGAAGACTTAGTCTCCTTGTCTGCCAGTACAATGGAGGATACAATTGTTTTCTTTGCACTGAGGAAATAATCCATGCTGGTCAAGCAGGATGATATTCTTTGTGGGATGGTTCCAGCTACTTTGGTATCGTTGTGTCCTTGGAGGTCATTCATAATCATTCCCACATCACCAATGGCACCCCATTGAATAGCCAACTGAAAATATACCATAATTATTATCTGAATTCTATTTAATCAGTATTGGGTGAAGGATGTGGGTAGGTAGACTTACAGCTGGGAGTCCTATGGCAGCCCGTGCTTCACAAATTCGTTCCATGACTGAATTGGCAAATCCATAGTTGGTTTGCCCAGCATTGCCACGACCACAAGAGATGGAGGAGAAAACAACAAAGTGGTCTAATGAGGAGCAATTTCTACTAACTGCGTCAAGATGGCGTGTTCCATCTACCTTGGCTAAACAAACTGTTGCAAATGCTTCTTCTGTCTGGTCTTCTAGCATTGCGTCTCTCAAAACCTACAATAATTCATCCACAAAAACGAATACAGCCATTTTTTTGAGTTAATTAATGGTCATCTGAGGCTGTTTGAGCTCTCAAAGCCAACTCTCACCCCAGCAAGGTTGAATATCCCTCCAACCGCTCCCAGCGTTGATGCAATTTTAATTAGCTCTCGAGCGCCTCTTTCTGTGTGACATTCTACTTTTGAGACAGTAATTTGAATTCCACTTCCACGCCATCTGGAAGATTAGGAGAAGGTAAATATAAATCATCCTCCGTGGAGTAAAAGCAAGGGACACGTTTTGACTCCTATTACCTATTGACTCGCAGTGCTTGGTAACCAGAAGTTATCCCTGATCTGGAGGTCAGAACCAACTTTTGAGCCCCCCTCTTCACGAGCCAGTCTGCAAGTTCCAAGCCAAAACCGCCTAGGCCACCTAGGATAATTGATATTTCTTATTAGTATTTAGGTTTGGAAAAGAGGTGTGACCTTACAAACACTTGGAGATGCCCTTACCAACCAGGATGTAGCTTTTTTCTGGATCCAAGTAGGTCCTCGCAATAGCAGGAACTAGGTGCTTCCCAGGTTTTATCAATTCCCTCTTCTCCTCATCTCGTATTTGGAGAATCACTTTTCCTATATGTTTCCCTGTTGCCATGAACCTAAACGCCTGTTCTGTCTGGTCGTGCTTGAAAACAGTTGCTGGCAGAGGACGGACCTGTCCTGAAGCAATACCATCAGTCATGAGCTTGATGACAGCTGCTTTTTCAGGATGATCCTTGTCAATAGTGAAGAGAGCGTCTAAGAGGATCCCGTGGACTGTAGTGTTTCTCAAAAACACAGACATTCCTATAAGAAAAAGAAGAAATTACTTTTTACAGCCCAGCGTGTTGTGGCAAGCTGATAGGGTACGGACATAATTGACCTACCTAATGGAGCATTGTTGGACAAGTCTACTTTGCCAATTTCAAGGAATCTGCCATGAACTGCGAGACACCTGAGTGAAGATTGAAGAAGCTCTCCAGCAAGAGAATTCAAAATGACATCAACTCCCATCCCATTGGTTTCATGAAGGATTTGCTGTTCAAAACTTGAATCTCTTGAGTTGGCTATAACATTATCAGTGAGCTGCAACCAGAATCAATCTTCAGTAGTTCTGTTGAAAAGCAGAGTAATTCTCACTGCAATTCACTGATAGCTTGCACTCACTTTAGGGAATGTCTTTTTGATAAAAGCTCGTTTCATGTCTGAACCCACTGTGGTAAATACTCTGCATCCAAGACTCAAGGCAATGTTGATTGCCGCTAAGCCAACTCCTCCTGTGCCTGCATGAATCAACACAGACTCGCCTCTCTTTAAATTTCCACGAACTATGAGCGCATAAAATGCCTGTTTGAAGGAAAAATATTGTGAGCATAAGATCAATTCCTACCATGCATTTTTCCACGCTTTAATGATTTTTTCAGCATGCTGCAGGTACATACTGTTGAGTATACAATGGGGACTGTGGAAGCTTCTTCGAGGGTCCAATTGGAAGGAACGTCCCAGAGGAAACCGTCATCAGCTACAACTGTGGAGGCTAGACCACAAGCTTCAACAATACCCATGACTCTTCTGCCTGAGGCGTCTCTTCCTGAATATTCCATTCCAAGAATGCACTCCTACGCAAAGGTATTTTGAATTGGCACGACCTTTCTCAAAAGTAAATGAAGTAACACTGAAAGCATGTGGCTTGATCACAGCTCTCCTGCGGTAAACAATAATTTCCTTGGCACTTGATTGGCTCACCTGGCCAGTCAAATTTCCTGGAAGAGCATCTGGTGGAAGCTTTCCTGTTGCCAGCATGATATCCCTAAAGTTGAGCGGAGCGTAATACACGGAACATAATTCTCGTCCGGGATGTAAGTGTTTCCTGAAGTGTTGGATAGTTGTAACATAATTGTAACAAAAATGAAAAATTGATGGCCATCCCAAAGTAACATATTTAATATTAATTTACCTAAATTGGGTTAGAGGTCCTTCAATCCACTGCAAACTGGATAAATCGCCCCTTATCAAAGTATTGACATAGGCATGCTCAGTTGACACGTGATTGCCACTGTTTTGATCTATGGGGAGGTGCCGCATTGAACCCCATGAACCATTTCTGAGCACATTCATGACCAAGTCTTTCTTCAGCTGGCTAACATATGAATCTAGAGATGAATCACTTCCATGGGGAATCATCAGCGATCTAATAGACAAGTTTCAAAAAAATTTATTAAAATATAAACATTGGTTGGTAAATTAAATGTTTTCTTACTAAGTAGAAACCTCTGGACTGGTGAATTGGTATGGGAAGGAAGTATCTGCAAGGGGAGCATGGAGGACTCATGTTTTTCCCTTGGGCAGCTGAAGGAAATATGGCCAGGGAACTTAATTCACATTGGTTGAGGACTAAGGACTTGAATTGTATTTGAAGCTTCGGATGAATTACCTTATGCATCTTCCATTTTCTTCCAATCTGAGGCATCTGATAAACCCCAATATGCCAGAATCGGGCTCTCCTTCACTTAATATCAACAGTTTCTTGTTGGAGCCACTGTTATCTTTCAACCATTTTTGTACTTCTTGCACCCATTTGAAGTTGTTGTTTGACAATGTGATAACGTCAGGTTTCTTCCAATCACGAGCCTGCAGGAAAATTCATTCATCAAGAAAAACAAATGAGTCCAATGTCCACACTGGATGCCATATGAGCAAACACGCACTTCTTGAAGAACAAATAACGCTTTTTCGCCACAGTGAAATTGGGCCACCAAATTGAGCCTCCGATCAACTTTTGCTACACTTGAGCCTAATGGTTCTTCACATAAAAGGAAACGTCCATCTTTCAAGCTATCCAGGACATCAGCAAAAAGTTCTGAGTCTTGAAGAAGGTTTGATGCCATAATTAAGTTGAATTGCCCACTGATGGAGGATTTCAGCCCCTTAGAATGAACTTTTATATTATCTTCAACTTCGATTTCGTGATTGGACGCAATCGTCATGTCTGCCTAGAAGCAAATTTGAAGCATTGAGCAATATTTGTTGGAACGGTTTATTGGTTTATCAGTAATAAATTTATGTATAGTACTTACTATGACTCCAGGTTGACCACTAATCACAGATGATACAACTGGGCTCAACATCTCGCCATCTTTGTACAGTTCCAGAATTTTGATCTTAACACTGCTCTCCATATTTTCCATGACAATTTGCAAAGCTGCCGTTAGTGCGTTTTCTTTTGTCATTGTCTGCAAGAACATTTGAACTGTATGTTGTGGTTGTCATAATGAAATGTAAGACTGACAAAACTGATGAGATACATTCTCACTTTATCGTTTATATACGGGATGAATACATGTTCTTCCAACTTGGGCTTCTGTTGGACTCCTCGCCGCCTGGCATGGCTTGTTTTGTGATTGCGTATTTCAATGCCTCCGCTTCTTATTATAGAAAGGTTCTTGTTGACATATACCTTTATTTCTACAATATATAAAAATCATTGGTGTGTCTCCAAATGAGTATGAATCTGAACATTTGGGCGTATTTGTGTGATTACCTTTTTGATTTTGGGCATGTTCCATGTGTTTGATGGGGTCAATGAGGACTCTGGAAAATCTTGTTGGTAGGTAAAGTTCTCGAGTGCGTTTGCCAATAATTTCGAATTGCAACATTGTGTCCATGAAGGTTATCCAGTTGCCAGCCCACTCTAAAGCACCTTCCACTCCTGAAAACAATAGGAAAGGTCAATAGTACGTGATCTAGAGCTGGAGCAAAACTTTAAAAATCCATGTATGAGATATCAACAGAGGTTGTGGTACCCCTACTCCTCTGTCCTTCAGTAGCCTAGGAGGGATCAAACTGAAAGCACCCTTCAGCGAAGATTCTATTGTCGCTAACCCCTTTGCTTGGCAGCCTTGATGTCACCCTATAGTACTATCACTCCTATGGTCCCTCCGGCGTTACCAGTTTTGAGACCGCCAATATAATTTTGCTTGGCAGAACGCCTTTTACAATCCTCTATAGATCATTATTACTTGAAGAAATAAAGTACTTGATAATGAACTTCTCCTACCTACTTGTGGTAATGAACTATGTGTTGGATGAAACACTTACCGTCAATATCACATCTGGTAATTCCTTGGAATGCCCCAGAATACTCGTATCCTCTCAATCTGAGCTCCTTGTAAATGTCTCCGCTTGACATGGTGGAAGAATGGGGACGAGTTTTTGAATTTTCTGAGATTGGCGACGCCCTTAATTCCTCATCCTGTTTGATCCTTCCACTCATTATGATTGAGTTGCCCTGGGCCAGCTCAAATTCCCCACTACCATCGTGAATCGTCACTGACAGTTTGACTGAGCCTGTATCCCAAAAACAACTAGAGTTAGCGTTGAATGAGTTTTAGAGAACCCCTGGAGCTTATATGAGTGCATAACCGTGCCTTCTTTTGTAAGAATTGTTGCCTGGTGGAGATGGACGTCCTCAATGACTACTGGAACACTCTCAAATGGTTTAGAGATTTTCTTGGCAAACGCTTGCCAGACTAATGTCTGAAATGGTTTTCAGAGTTAATGAATACAACAACAGTCATCCATCCAAAGAAGATATATAGACGATTACAATGGGATATCTACCAAGTAGCCTGTGGCTGGATACAAGATTCTTCCATCTATGGTGTGTCCTGAAATGAAGCTATCCTCTTTAGTCAAGTCGACTTCTTTCACCATACCAGCACTCCGCGATTCCTGGTAAGACATAATTGATCAAACGAGGGCATTGAAGTAGCTTAGACACATGGTGCATCATTGTCAACAAACCAGTTTTGGAACGTTCCAAGGAGTAGAATGGTCCCATTTAATAGCTGGTCCAATCATAGGAGTGCCTCTTCCAACAGGGAAATCCACTTTTGGGTACAACACCGTTAAATCCAAAGCCACTCCAGCGTTGTGGATACTGTAAATATGGAGCGCTTTTCAAAAATGACAATTGAGGCAATAGAACGTGAATGTTGATGGCAGGATGACAATTACTGCGGGAATTGAGGATTACTCACTTGCCCAAATTGTTCAACAAGAATTGAACTTCATCAGCTACTCCTTTTTTTGTCAATGGTATTACAATTGAATTAGGGACTGCTTTACGTAGCAGCCCGCTCAATAGCGCGTGGGGTGCTATCTCAATTATAATGGAACCTTCAGGAATTTTGTCGGTGGCTGGAATTTAGGTAGCATTTACAACTTTCTACAAAAATTCCTTCTAAATCAAAATGTGTTGTTAGGCTTTGCCTTTTACCTTCTTTAAACAATACAGGCGATGTAAGGTTGTGAGCATGATACTCAGCAGAATTCAATTTAGTCCATGGTTCTTCCCATCTGGATTCTGGAACACAAGTACTGATCCACTTCTGGCTACGAGGCTTTGGGTTAGGAACTAACTGAAAGATAATTAAAGGTAAGAAAGGACATGGATGGTTTCCAGCTGAAGAGAGTATGGTCAATCACTATGGAATCACTTTTTTCAATGCATCCCTCAGGGCAGGTCCGACTGGATCAACGCATTTTGAGTGAAATCCCACACCAGAGCTGTTCACTTCGCGCACATTAATGCCATCTTTTTTTAAAGCTTTGACAACTTCCCCGACACTATCAGCATCGCCTGATATTGTCACGCTGTCTGCAGCATTGTGGCAGGCGGCAGAAACATTTGGTGGCAATTTTGATTTGACTTGTTCCCAAGTGAGCCCTGCGAGAATTAACGAGTTTACAAAAGAGTCGATTGAAACTTGGGAAATTATTACAGCTGCAGCGTTTTACCTTGAACAGCCGCCATTGCACCAGGAGGGAGTTTGTACTCTGAAATGTTCTTGCCCCGGGCGTGTGCAGACAGGGCTACTTGATCTGCAGTGAAACCGCCGTCAGCATAGGCGCACGCAAGTTCTCCTGCTGAGTGACCCACAATTCCATCAGGTTTGATTCCCAGGGCTGTCAAAAGATCAACCAGGGCAACCTGTCCGTTGGAGAACAAAATGAGTAGGGAATTTACGTCATTTAAGCATACAATTATATTACCTCATCCGTCGTTACCTGAATTGAACCAATGCATATAAACGTGTTCAGAACGTCCAGGTTTGACTCGTTGCAGTTGTAAATGATATCAAGAAGATCAACTCCTACGGTTGCAAGGGCTCTGGCACATTTCTGCAGCCCTTTGGCAAAGGGTTCAAATACCATGAGGTTCCTGCCCATTCCCACCCATTGACTTCCCATGCCAGAAAACACGTACCACACTTCTCGCTTGGCTGTCAATGCCTGTAAGCGCCAATGGCAATGTTTGATTACCGTTTCCTTCATGTTTAGGGAGAATTTATACGCGTAAGCCACTCTTACCTCAATATTATCATCCGCTTTCCCTAAAATGGAGAATCCTCTAAAAGTATGTCCACTAATATTCGTTTTGTTGATGGTCCTCAGCAATGCCAAAAATTCATCATCGTCCTGGAATCTATTTGCCTTGGTGGGGGAGCAAAAAAACATTACGTCGGGAGCCATTTTGTCATTGGTACCAGAGTAAAGTTTCGAAAAAAAGAATGAATAAATAAAAAATAATAAGTAGTAAAAATGATTACCCTGCTGAGCAAGGATCGAACTGCCTCTTCAGTAGTGCCCGTGCAAGTGACCATTTTTGGCAGAGCAATGTCGAGAGAAGGTTTCTTCTTTTTGTCAAAGGATTTGAGGACCACATGTGCATTTGCCCCCCCAAAACCAAAAGAATTAACCGCTGCATATTCACCGGACCAAGGAATGTTTTTATCCACAACCTGTTGAGGGTAATAATCATTAAGAACTCTAGTCCAAATACTTGCACGGCAGTAAGGAAAAAAACACGTTAATGATATTTTCTTCGTTGAAACTTACTTGTAGATTGCCATTGCTGAGTCCAGGGATGTTAGGGTTTGGTTGTTTAAAATGGAGGTTCTGTGGGATGACACCTTCTTCCATGGCGATTACAACTTTTGCCAACTGACAGATTCCAGCAGCAGATTCCGCATGACCAAGATTGGATTTTACCGAACCAAGAAGGAGAGGAACAGTTCTTTTTTCATTGCAGAACACTGACTCTATAGTGTTAAGTTCTTCTGGGTCTCCTGCCTGTGGATTATGGAGCACACAAATTATAGTGCTTCTGTAAAATGTTCTCTCTTAAAGCTTGTTTGGAGTTCTGAGTGACCTTTGTCCCAGTGCCATGGGCTTCCATGTAAGAAACCTCTGAAGGATCAAGTGGGATGGACTTGAAAACGCTTCTGATGAGTCTTTCTTGATCTTTCCCTGATGGAAATGTAATGCCTTTCTCTTTATACCCATCAATGTTAGTTTCAATGCCCATCACTGTGGCGTAAATTCTCCTTGCATCATGGAAATTCTGTATGAAGAAGGCCCCGGTGGCCTCGCTTCTGACGTACCCTTTACCTGAAGGATAATTTTGAATTTAGACTTTGGACAGAGAATCGCCAACAGAAGAAAAGTCAAGCTTTCTAGCGAATACTCACCTGAGGCGTCAAAAGCTTTACAGGTGCCATCTTCACTAAGCATGTTTAACCTGTTATAGTACAGGGATGTTGTTGGGGTCAATAGTACGTTCACACCACACACAATGGCACCTTCAATCAGCCCACTTTCAATGGCTCTGACTGCATGATCCAAGGCGTATAGTGAACTTGAGCATGCTGTGTCAAGCGAGTAGCTTGGTCCTATAGATGAGAACATTGTAAAATGATTCTAGAAATACATCGCGCCAGGTTACTATAATTGAGTAAGCTCACACCTTTGAAGTCGAAAGAGAAGGAAATCCTGTTAGCCATCATAGTCCTGTTACACCCAGACATTCCGTAACCTACTATTTTTTCAGGGTCTTGAGCTTGTAGATCCAAACATTCGTTTGATGTCTGTCCAACGAACACACCAATTGCTCTTCCCCTCAGCTCTTCAGGGTTGTAGCCTGAAAATGAAATTGTCGTAATTAAATCAGCATCAGTAGGGTTTTTTCAACATTAATTTAAGGAGGCCTTTTACCACCACCAATTTGGCGTCGTTCCCTGTCCTCCAATGGTAAATTTCAAACTTGTTCCAACTGTTGAGGTGAGACTAGATTAGCGCAAGAAAACTTCTTGTACAGCTGGCCCATCTATTAAAGCTCATCCAAGTAGTAACCACACCCAATGCTGGGTTTATTTGAACAATGAATGGGATCTTGTTGATTCACTATCAACTCATGGTATAAGACATGACTGTCGTCAATCTCCTCTGTTGTCAATCTGAGCACTGATCAACAAAGTGAAAGGCATCTTTTAGAGTTTACTGTTCGTTGTATACCACCTGAATGTTACTGCCATTGTAGAGGATTTCGATACCTGAGCCAGGTCAAGTTAACCCCTCCCCCCTTTTGTCTTGAATTTATGCTCTTCGAAATTATTCATTTTGTGTTTGGGTTTCTACGTCGACGACATTATGTCGACAAAAAAGTATATTTGTCCTGAAATTGAATTACCTGCATCAACTATAGCCTCGTAGGTGTTTTCCTGCAGGATCCTTAAAGCGGGGTCCATTCCATTCGCCTGCTTTGCATGGACGCCGAAGAATTTGGCATCAAAGCTTGACAAATCCTTCAGTTTGCCATTTCTTTTGGGTAGGCCGTAAATGCCTTTGGGTACCAAGCATAAAATAAATGGGATCAATGCATGTAGTGAAGAGGAATAAGTGTTTTGTTTTCATCAAGATTGGTTGAGCTCTTGAAAGTAAAGTAAGGGAGTTATTTCCCTTTGGCTCGTTTTCGGCTAAAAAATTCACTCACCCACTGGCCATCGTCGGTCATCTTCAGTGACCAGATCTTGTCCCGCGAAGAGCTTCTCTCGAAGTTCTTCGGCGTTGTCGCACTCGGGAAATCGCCCGGAAAACCCCGAAATGACTATTTGAGGCATTGGTATTATAGTTGGGATGCCAAACTTCACTGAATCCCTCCCGGTAAAGTTTGGGATAGAGGCCGCCGTCAATTGCGGTGAACAATTTATAACGACCTCAACCCACAGGTATCGCGTCGGTGGGGGCCTCAAGGCGTTCGAGAATTTACACAATTTAGGACGATAAGTAAATGACTAGAAGAAATCGGAATTTATCTCGACGTTCGTTCATCCTATCAGTTCAAAAGACCTTCAGTTGAGCTTATTTGAGCCTCAAGCTACTGTTTTGGCGACATTTGACAACAACAACTTCACTTGTATGAATCGCGATTGAATGTGAAATCCATTTCGTGCAAAAAGTTGGAAGAGATACCATTGAAAAATGCCGAACGATCATTTTGAGGATTGAGAATAAAAAAAAAAAAACAAGAGGGAGAAGAATAAAAGTGGGGCGAAAAAACCAAGGTCTAAGATCCAACTTTCCCCAGAACTAGTGGTTTTCAATGTTTTTCGACAATGAGAATTTCATGAAATTTCGGAGTTTTAAATTGAAGATGTGATTTCTATTGGGGGTGCGCTCTTGTGCACTATTCCCTCCGCAATGCTTTTTTTTTAAATAATTAAAAACATTAAAAAAATTAAAGCGGGTTTTCCTGAAGTTTTTGGCAGGTACAGAGGCATAACAAATAGACGGAGGTATCTTAACATATTTAATTACTACAATCAATGTGTTTCTGATCATTTGATGCTGAATTGCACAAGTATGACAAGGTATGTCGTGGCAGCGGCAATAATCTGAAAAAAATTTAATAAATTTAAAAAATAAAATAACGTTTTGTGCGTAGCTTCATTATGAAATGGCAACTTGATTCAAAAACGTTCTTATAATAGTACAGACCAACTTACTGAAGTAATGAGAGGATAACCAAGACTGAAAAATCCGCAAGCTGTGAAGTCGACTGTTTTCCTCATTGATACGTACAGACACAGTTTCTTCTGTAACGAAACGACGTTAATGTAGGAACTCTGGTATTACGGATAAGAAAATAATGCTAAAATCATGACTTCTTGAGGATTAGTCAACTCTCTATAGCTCATTGCTCTACTCACATTACTGCATAGAGTTTTACTCTCTCTCATTAGCCGAAAGAGTTCTTTGTAAAAAGCATCCACCTGTAATGAAATGCAAAAGTAATTATTATAGAATGTATCGTATGTATACTCGAAAATCATTCATGTTGAATTGCTCAATAATATAAGAAGACAATCGAAACATACACGCTATATTTCTTTTGCGGGGATATGTTATGAAATACCAGGTTAAAATGTATGACTGTTTGTGTTCATCTTCTCTCCAAAGATCTTATAAGTACAAATCAAGCTTACCGCCTCATATGTGGCCACAGAAACACGTGTGAGCACGTACAACACCGAAATCATACTTAACGCTCCCAATACGTCATCCACCAAGAAGAAAATGTACTTCACATTTCGGTTGGAAAAGTACGCTTTAAGAAATACGTAATAAACCCGCGAAGTGAACTCCACAAAAATATGCACGATCAAAGTGAAGTTTTGCAGGCCAAACATTTTATTTAGACGTTCCAAATTGGATATCAAGTCTGCGTGGCGCAACAGGTGACATGAACGCGGTAGTTTTTTAACAAGGCCCAACAAACGGATGGAAGAAAGACGGGAGTATGTGGAGAATTGCAGAGTGGTTAAGAAGAGTAGCATTTGGTAGACATTGAGGAGTATTTCTGAGAGTATATCCAATACATCGACAAAGTCAACCATCAGGCAGGAGGCCCAGGCCAAGAGGGCTGTTCGTAAGAGCGTGGTGAGTCCAAGTGACGTAAGGCATGTTTTGAAAACAAATTGCCCTTTCCAATCGAGGATGTATTTGAAAAATGCTTGAAATTCTTCTCGGTGAGTGTAGCATCGAATGTGAACTGACACTGCGCCTATGAGGGTGTACAAAATCCTATTTGAGTCTACAAGAGCACCGAGAAACCTTCCAGAACTAATTGTGCGGCGTAGTTTTGGCAACGTCATGTAGCATTCGATGTAGATCAACGTAGAGAAGTAGGTCATTGTAAATGCTACAGACAGTATGGCCAAGCAGGTCGAGAAATGTCCTTTTCTCGTGAACGGGAACAGTCCCAAAATTCGGGAAAGTGGGAATACGGGGCTTTTGTCTACTGTTGCCGCGGAATTCATGATATCACTATAGCGGGATTCGTCAATTGATTGTTTGTGGATTGTTCGTGGTTCAGCGGGATTGTGTCAATGATTGATTCGCTCTTTACATAAGACAGTATAGACTAACAATTGAATGATAAGTAGTGTCAAATTATCTTGAACATGACAGCAGGAGTGTGATGCCACCCATCCTATCTAATTCCTGTAATGATTCACTTTCATCACTCAGTCATTGAAACAAACAAGTGTTATTGTAATCGTGGAAAGTATGATTATGTAAGTATTGAAGATGATTTCCTAATCGGCCCTTCCTTTAATACGAAGTCAGTAATTACTTGCACTACTGTCAAATGTTTTAAAAACATTTAAAAAATACCAAAAATTAGCGAGTAGTCAAAGTATGCACACATTTGTGCTTACCGCTTCTTGAGCGTTCCCACAGGTTCTCACCAAATACCAAAGGCTGTGAAAGAGACATGCTAATGCGATTACGTCATCAACAACATCCTGTATTTGGCGGTTCCTATCCTTCCTAAAGAAACCATTTGCCAAGTAAAAAATTCTGAAAAGCATTTCCATCGAAGTCACCCCCACGAAAGCCAACATTGGTGGAGAGTGGATGTAGTTGATTTTCAACAAAACTCTCTCTAAATCTGCATGGTCGTTAATAAAAATGGTCTTGTAATGAGCCAACCTTGCCAAATCTTCCAAACGCGAGATAACCATTTCAATTTTGTGGCATATTTGAAGCATTACAACTATTAGGACAAATTGCGTACAGGCTAATGGTATTTCAGTGGAAAAGTATATACATTCCAGCCAATCAGACGCTGTCCAGATTAAATGAATAAGGAGAATCATTCTGATCGTAAAACCGATAAAATATATTAAAATTAACCAGAGACCAACTGAACGTGACGGTACATTATGAATGAAAATATTAATCTCTTCGTGGTGTGAAGAGTAAACTTCGAAAAAAAGCAAAATTCCTATTATACTAGCAGCAGACAATACTGTTCTTACTACATCCATCACATTGTAAACATTTGTCTTTTTCTCTTTTTCCAAATGAAAATCAATCCAAAGATTTATGCCTATCAAGGAGAAACATAAGGCAGAATGGACAGTAGTTGAAACAATGTTCCAAAATCTCACGTAACGACCGGTGTTGTCAAAAGGGCAAACCCCAAGGAAACGGAATATGGTGTTGAGATCAAGCATAGTGAGCGCACCAAGTTTGAATGTTTGGACGCAATGATGGGCAAAGCAATTTGGAAACCACCTAAAATCAATTCTATCTGAATAAAAAGAGTATAAAGACTGGAAAAAACTGGAACGTGTTGACTCATTTTGTTGAGTGGATAGACTAAGTGGAGGAAACAGCTCTGATTGCTTAGCTTTCCAATATTACATTGTCAGAGGAAACAACCTGAACATCAGGGAGGCAACGAGGGCATTGTATACTATGAAATACACTTCTATCACTAACGTTGGCTGTATCAAAATTGATCTCGACATAGCACTGTTGGCTGGCAGATGATAATACAGGGCGCATGGGTCATGGATAGTAACATCCTGAGTGGATCAAGTGTACGTAAATTTGTCTCCTAGAGTAGCCAGATCAAAATTGTCGGCCATATTGTTTGCCTCCCCCTCCAAATGTGTATTCTATCTCCATGCACTCCGAATAAACAATAAGAACTCACTGTGTCTTGAAACTTTGATGCTGCATGGACAACAGCATATAAAGTACAAATCTTCCAACAAAGTAAAATCGTAGACTGGAAAAGATTTATTGTTGCCCTTGAAAAACCTAACTCTCTATAATGAATGAAAGACCACTGAATACCAAAAACACTCTGTAATACTCCTATTAGCGTTAACATTCCGCTAACAGTCAGAGTAACCTGAAAACGCACAGCAATTTTCTTGCTTTTCTCAACAACCACTGCATGCTTACTGACCAAATTGGACAGAACAATTGATCGTGGTAGCAATAATTCATCCACACATTTTTGAGCTATTGAATTAGCCACTTGGATTCTTCCTGTTGCAAACATGATGATGATGAAGTTGTTGAAATCTTGGACAATGGTAGTGGCAATTAAAGCAGTGACTAATAGCACTTTAGGGTTTAGTGGGATTATTATTATTCCTACTATAGCTATGAACGACATAATGGTTGAAATTTGTATCAGCAGCCTAAATTCGTAGCCCTTACACTTCATTCTCAACATCCACTGGTCTTCTTTTACGTTTAAGACAGGATAGTAAAAGTGAGAGATAATGCCAATGAAATTTATGATACATCTGGTTGAGTTGAGGAGTCTCATTAGAAAGGGAGTGGTTCCAAACATTTTGATTGTCAAGGAGACATCAAAGTAGATCAATATGAGATTTATGCATGAGTGTAGAGACATTTGGAAA
Source organism: Cyrtorhinus lividipennis (assembly GCA_019603395.1). Lineage (NCBI taxonomy): Eukaryota > Metazoa > Arthropoda > Insecta > Hemiptera > Miridae > Cyrtorhinus > Cyrtorhinus lividipennis. Next base: position 1,143,165 of record CM034008.1, on the reverse strand, counting down.
ATGGCTATAGCTCTGTCAGACACACCAAGTTTATCATAAGGATACAGAGCAAGTGACTTCATGATGAAAACTGTCAATGGCTCAAATTTGTGTTTTCTTTTTAAATGAAAATTTGTGTTAGAGCGCATTTTTACTGCCACTGAATATGAATATGGAGTTCTAGGCGTCTGGGTTTCACATACTGGATTTTACACTGTTGGAGGGCAAACTGTTATTGTCTATTGACACTCTCCAATCATCCATTTTCCAATCATTGATATTAGAGCTAGGTTGTTACAAATACCAAAGCAAGTGGCAAGAGGTAGATTTATAGATCAATCATTTCATCACTATTTCCCAGCTCATGTGTTATTGATGATTACTTTCCACCAGTTTGCATTTGCTTGACAGGCTTTCATCTGAATAGGCTGATGTTATATTGATGAGTGAGTAGGTTCATCAAAGTATGCCTCCATAATTATCATCACGAAAATGTGTCTGAAGTGTTGACGTTCTGCTTGGAAATGTTGATGCTCTCCTAGCTGCTTGCGGAAGCATTCTGCTTGATGTCCCCATGGTTTTGAAAACCCCTCAGTGTTTTCAAAGAAATGAGGAATCACAAGGTCCGTATAAGCAAAGAAAAAGAAAAAAAAAAGGTTAGGGTTGCCCATACACATAGGCGACTGATAATGATATTTCAGAAGTAATCACATGATCAGAATAGTTCAGATTGATCCATTTGCACCTTTCCTACTGATTATCGAGCGATTATCTGCAGGGCCAGAAGCTGCTCACCAGAAGTTGGTACTTATGGGGGTTTTCTGGGAGAGAAAATGTTAGTCCCCTATATATAATATAAGGTGATTTCTCTAGAGACCTCAAAGATAATATAGCACACAAGCAAGATCTGCCTGAAACTTGTTCTAACCATTGTGGGATAGTTTACAGCAATTCAATTATGAAACATTCATTAAAATTCAATCCATTCAAAATATCCATATTTACTAGTTGTCATTCTCTGCTTTAGGCAATTTGGCAACTGGATCCAAATGGAGGCTAAGGGCACAACTGTTTGAAGCACACTGGCATATCAACATGAATTATACAGGTAAAGCGTTTTTTCTCCTTAGCACACCATTTCTCACACACTGAATAAACCATAAGAACTCACTGTGTCTTGAAACTTTGAAGCTGCTTGGACGAGAGCATACAATGTACAAAATTTCCAACATAATACTATTGTTGACTGGAATAAAGTTATTGTTGCCCTTGCAAAGCCAATCTTTGTATAATAATTGAAAGACCACTCAATACCAAAAACATTCTGTAATATTCCTATTAGCGTTAACATTCCAGTAACTGTTGCAATCACCTGGAATCGAACAGCAATTTTCTCGCCATTTAACACAACTACTGCATGCTTACTAACCAAATAGGACAAAATAGTTGATCGTGGTGGAAATAATTCGTCCACACATTTTTTAGCTATTGAACTAGCCGCTTGGATTCTTCCTATTGCAAACATGATGATGATGAAGTTGTTGAAATCTTGGACAATGGTCATTGCAGTCAAAGCAGTGACTAATAGCACTTTAGGGTTCAGTGGGAATATTATTATGCCTACTATAGCTGTGAACGACAGAATGGTTGAAATTTGTATCAGCAGTCTAAATTCGTAGCCCTTACACTTCATTCTCAACATCCACTGGTCTTCTTTTACGTTTGAGACAGGATAGTAAAAGTGAGATATAACTCCAAGGAAATTTATGATACATCTAGTTGAATTGAGAAGTCTCAACAGAAAGGGAATGGAGCCATACATTTTGATTGTCAAGGAGACGTCAAAGTAGATCAATATGAGATTTATGCATGAGTGTAGAGAAAATTGAAAAATGGCTACAGCTCTATCAGTCACGCCATTTTGATCATAAGGATACAGAGCGAGTGATTTCAACATGAAGATTGTCAATGGCTCGAAATTGAGTTGTCTTTCAAATTGAAAATTTGTGTTGGAGCGCATTTTTACCACAACTGTATTACATACGAATGTGGAGTTCTAGCCTCAGTGGAGTTGAATTTAACACTGTGAGAAGGCAAACCGTTATTGTCTGATTCCGCTCCCCAATCAATGATATTAGAGCTAGATGATAAATTGTAACAGGCAAAACGTTAACTTAGGAGCGGAACATATATCAATCATTTCACCCACGCATTTGCTTGACAGGCTTTCATTATTTGAACGTGCTTAACGGCTATTGATTAGTCAGTAGGTTCATTAATGTACCTCCCCTTTATTATCATCACGAAACGGCCTACATGAAGCTTGGGCTTGTTGCCAAACGTCAATGCCATTTCAGATGCTAGAAGTAACTGCAGGTGCATTTCATAGACCCCTATCTGCCTAACTTGGACACGATATTCTTCTCTGCCTACCTTTTCGTGCAGAATTAGCAAACTAAAGTTTGCCGCTGCTCCCGCGTATATTTGGGTCAATCAACTAGTGGGAGAAACTAAAAGTTGATGATTTAATGTCCATCGCTATAAAAATCATGGGGAAATTCCAGGTATGCTATGTGCAATTCATTGCAAGATAGAAGTATCACGTACGGTATTAGAATTATTCAAAGCAATAATTTCAAGAATACAAAATTTCACTCATTTTGTAACACAAATAATGTTCACCAGTCATCGCTTAAATAACTGTAATCTTCCACGTGCAAAAGTTCAAATTTTTTAAAAACGCTTGAACGTTTTTTTCCTGGGATGGACATTATGGACTTTGGATCAACACTTGATCTAAAATAACAAGGAGAGTTTGGGAAGAAAAATTATTTTTGTCGACATAAGTACAAAGGTGTAATATTCCAATACCTGAGAGCAATTAAACAAATCGTTTGTCCAGCCATTAATATTTTTATATGTGTTCTACGCACTTCAAAGAACGCGACAGAAATTTTCCTGCTCGAGCAAGACCGACATAGAATAATTAACCATTGTAAAATAAGCTACATCATGTGCCTTCTCACTGTCTGTGACGTCACGTTTCCACAATGACAGCGTTGGGCTTCTAAATGGGAAACTACACAACAACAATCAACAATCGCCCCTTTCTAGAAGTCACGTTACCCGCGTGCTCTTTCTCTTTGCTGTTTTTTTTTTATTCTCCAGTTCTACATATCTACATTTTGTAAATGTACAAAAACCCGTAGTCAAATTTGTACACATTTTTGTGTTTGATTAATTGTCGCATATTATTTATCATCTCATACCAGTTACAAATTTTCCAAATCTTCACACATTTCAACGTATTATTTGCGATAAAGCGTTCAATTTGAGGTGAGTTCTTTCGCTATTTCTCGTGCAGTCACAAGTTCGTGAATCAATTGATAATTTGTACTTCAAAAGAGTAGACCTAGATCTTGACCGACGAGGAAAATTGTTTTCGTGCTTCACTCTACATTCGAAATTACGATAGGCAAGTAATACACCACCTGGTTCTTCAAAAAAATATAATTTCAACATTTTAGCGGTATTTAGATCTGATTTTCGGGCCTAAACGGTCAGGCCATGAGCCTGTGATTTGCCCCGTTAACTGTATTATAGTAACATCAACATGAATGTTGGACAACGAGGTACCTACTAACGTGTCCGCATATTGAGGCAGTGTAGGGAGGTTCTATTGCGTGGGTATTCGTCGTTTTATGCTTGACTAGTGTGTCCAATAATAGTGCGCCCTGAATACGGAGAAGACCGTCGTTATCAATTTCAACAAGTCTGGGAGTGCACCCAGACAGAAGATTCCTTTTACCTACAATGGAGAAACGGTGAAATTGCTGAATCCAGTGAACTATCTGGTGATCCAGCTCAGCGGCTCGACATTATTCAGCAAAGCATGCTATTCTCGGATCAGTAAAACCAAAGTTGCCTCTGGTATAGTAGTGAGCACCCTGAACCGGGGCAGCTGCTCTTCCTGGGAGTCAATCACCAGAACCTTCATGGCCTCAGTGTTGGGTGTTCTCTTGTATGGCGCCGCTGTCTGGGCTCTTAGATACACCAAGGAGATTGAAGTGTACGCAGGTGCAGTGTTTTAGGCGCGTCCTTGGACTGCCACAGTGCACTCCAGGATATGGTCAGACTCGAATCCAGAGAACCGCCCCTCGCGCTGGCAGTACTAAGACAGGCGCTCAGATTCAGAGCAAAGGTCCTTGATATGGATGGTCCGCGCTACCCGAAACAGTACCTACTAGCCCTCACTGCGCAGGACAAAAACCAAAAAAATGACCGTCGGTTCAATTTTCACAGGTGAAGGACTTGGCTGACAAATGCACAGGGAAAAAGCTGCAAGTAGAAACCGAAGCTTCTGCTGTACTCGCCACAATTCCGGCTGTGCTTGACACCGCCAGGCTTCATCTGTTTGATCTCGACCTAGCCAGCCTATCTGGGTCTGCTTTCAGCAAGGCCTACCCCTACCTCAACACCCCTCGGCCCGGGCCACAAGAATACTAGCCTGAAGGCCCCTTTCAACCAGAAAAGGCTCCTCGCGCAAATAAGGATGATGGGGCACTACAGCGCAGCATTAAAAATTGGGAAAACTCGTCGCTTCAAACTGTCTCCAAAGGAAACATGCCCAGACTGCACCCTCCGCCAAGACCAGACCCTCTTCCACGTCCTCTTCAGTTGCCTGCTACATAAATCGCAAAGAGAAGCGGTTTGCCCATATCTCTTCCACCCCGAATACGCCATTCCAATCATCCGCACACCAAATAAACTCGACTTGAAGATACTTTTTAATTTCGTGAATGCTGTCCTAAACAGCAGAAACTTATTCCTTTTCGACTAGCAAGTAACTTGTTCCTTTTTCTCTAGTCATGTATGATTTTCTGTTTTATTATCATTTTTCCAATGTATGAAGTGTACAATAATTATCTTCCAATATCATTATTCCTTAAGTATTCTCACTTCTTATGCAAAAAGTAAGCCTCATAATGAAATTGTAGATAATTTAGATATGTGCTTAAGATGCAATATTCGCTGTCAACTCAGCCTTATGTCATTTTGACAAATAAAGGTCTTTTGAATTGAATAATAGTGGTCATTATAATAACCTTGAGATTTCTGGGATTTAAGCACAATTTCTTCCTGCGCTGCACCAAAATGTACAAGCAACTTCGACTTATTAACAACGTTACTTTGTTTCAGAATGCCGAGTTTGAAGTTCATTTCATCTGTTTGCAATGCATAATCGCGACAAGAAAAAAGGTGGTAAGAGGAAAGCAAATCAGGAAGAGCTCCCAGTAAAGTCTGAACCCGAGGAAATCGAACGTTCCAACCACAAATACGTTCCTACCAAACACAACGTTCACGGTAACGAACGCGTCAAAAAGCTCAAACATGACAAGAAAAACGGTGATTTTGTTGACGGTTCGAGTTCGTCCTTACATGAAGATGTGAAGACAAAGAAGAAGAGAGTGTCGTGGAAGACAGAAATCGCCGAAAGTATTTCTATTCAGGTACTTTCGAGTAGCCTTTGAGACCCAGATGTGACCTTTGTGCTTAACTCATTGCACCCAACAGTGGATGAAAATGGGTGTATTAACACGTTCGCTGGAGAAATGCAGGAAGCCATCTGATCAGTTCCTTACAATATTCTATACTTGTCAATGAATCTTGTTTTATTTGCTTTCATTATGGTGTGATGTCAAGAAAAGTGGTATTAATTGTAGATATAATTTATAGTTCAAAACAATATTAAAATTATTTCACACGTTTTAGTGTAGTTTTAGGATTTGGTGGGGAATTAAGTGAAACAGAATCTATCCGTCCTTTATATTTAGGAAAAGGAAAAAACTATCCGAAAATAGCGCTACATAAATGTATTAAATTCGTGAAAGTAAAAGAGCTGTGAATTTTTCCACGATGGTTTATTATTCTTTAGAGCAAGAGTATGGGGAAAACAGTGAGTGTGGAAAGTGTAGGACTCATTCCTACCAATAGGTAGGTAGGTACCAATTTTGACCCGAACCCATCTCAATTTATTCAGAGTTCAAAGTTTAGTGGAAAATGGTACCCCACACGCCTAGTTACCAGGAATCTTGAGAACCCACATTCGAAATAGGTAGATAGATACCAATTCTGACCCATAACCGGGACCCGTCTCATTGGAGTCCAAAATTTAGTCGAAAAATCGCCGGAAATCTCGAAAACCCATTTTTTGAAAACACAGTTTGACCCCTACCCTCCCCAAATTTGGTCCGATCGGGCTGAAATTTTTCGAGGACCAACTAGAGGCGGAAACGGGTCCCTGACCCGAATTTCAGATTTTCATAAAATGTTCTACTACCGAAATCGGCGTACGGTGGACGGACATTTTTGGGCCGAATCGGAGAGATTGACCTTTTTGTATGACAGCATGGTTGATTATTCAAGAAATAACAACCAAAACATGCCTAGAATACAGAATCATCGTGGACGATTTTGCAGCATTTTTGATCTAGATATCTTGAATCGCGAACTGGCGAATTTGGGGCTAATCTGAGAGGACGGCATGGAGGCATACTTTGATTATTCAGGGAAATAATAAACCAAAATGAATCCAGTCACTGCTTGATTGTCCGTTTGCTCAAAAATATTCGTAATACTCCCAGGAGTCCTTAGGATTTTTCTTGTCTCTATGCATTGCATGTACAGTTTTCTTTGCTTGGTATTGTTGTTGGGAATAGTAGGGAATGAATACGGGCAGTTGGATGTATGATGATGGTGGGGCAATCGCTGGTTCTGGTGTCTCAGGTGACAACCGGGAGACTATCTGCAGGTGGAAATCAGTTGGATTGAGTTTTCTTTCTCCGCTGTACATATTGTACCAAACGCAAAAATTATTCAGAATCAGATGGAAGATTGAATTCAGAACTTCTTTTACCGTTGGAGATTTTTCTAGGCTGGACACTCACCGCTCATGGCGGCTGAACATAATTTGAATCTATAAAAATGTAGTTTACTATACGCAACGCTACCGAGCTGCAGCTGACGTGTTAAAATATGATTCTGGATCGGGGCTTGTGGTGTCAATTAATATGTTCACTGAGTTTTGGACGCTGAATCAATTTAGATGGACCCATTTTCCCGGTATTTACTCGTATCAACGACATCAAGCCGTCTAGGCTCGAGAATTAGTTGAATCTACCTTTTTTTCAGAAGCAGCCGAAACGTAAAAAACCAAAGAACGTCATCACTGCAAAAGAACGTTTTCTTTCCACCAACAAATGCGGCTTGTTATCTCTTCTCGCCAGCGCCCAAGAACAACCCACCCACCCGCAGAAAAAGGTGAATTGTTTTAAGTAGTGTTTTGTAAAAGTACATGAAATCAAACATTTTCCAAAAGTGATCCTTTTCATTAATTGTATTTAATGTTTTTCTCTTTTCTTTTTACAGGTTGATAAAATTGAAACTCAACGGGCTTTGAAGAAAGCTAAACGAAAAGAACGGAAACTTGTACTCAGAGAGGCCAAAACTTTGGAAAAGAACGCCGACACCCTGGGTAAACGATTAAAGGGATTCCAAAATATTGTTGAGGTCAATAATGTCATAAAGGTGAGAAGAGTTTTTTTCAGTATTTCTCTAACCACTAATTTTGCTGATTTTGGTTCCGTATAACCACGTACTGAGGGTTTTCAATTACTTTAACCTCGCAAACGACGGCTTTTATGCTTTTCCAGTAATTTGTGATTAGATTTAGATTATTGTAAAATTTCCTGTTGTGGATTTTTCATGTAATCTGGTTTTTTTCACAGCCTCGTATTTATTGCTTGTTTCATTTATTACTTTTATTTGTCTTTAATATAATTTTTGTTGGGTTTCTTATTATTCTACAAGAGAACGGCTCTGCCGTCGTTTAGGTAATACTTGTCAAAAACTTAAGCATCGAGCAGTCTAGCGTCATAACCATAACCACTTTTCTTCTCTCGATATGAGTATGACCGTACTTATCCACTTTTCTCATTCAGATCCTTGATTTCAATTGTATTTTAGACGGAGGAAAATGAATCGGTAACAAACGATAAGAAAATGGACGTCAAAAGCGCTATCGATGGATACGTCTGTGCCGTGTCCAGGAAGAGGGCGAGATCAGTGAGTACATTTGAATATAAACTTATTAAATGTCGTCCGTGTATTGCCGCAGATAGAATAAAATATTATTAGAAAAATGAATTTTAACAAAAAAAATCTTGAGCGTATAACAGCAGAAGGACGTTGGCGTTCTTTGAGAGATGTTATCATCCGGTACAAAATTGAATTGAATGCAATGTTCAGTAAATAAATATTAATACAAGTCAAAGTTGATCATTTCAAATTGTATTGAATTCACCTTATGATGATGTTAATATGGTCGTGGCAGCATCGAACAGTCTAGTGTCATAATATGTTGCTTTCGTTTTTACCATAACCACTTTTCTTCTCTCGATATTATTTTACATTTATGCAATTGGCTGTGCTGATTTCTAACCAATCAGTATCAGCCTTACTTTTTTACTAAATTGCCTCAACAATTCCAGTTTGGTTGGCATTTCACGTCTGTTTACCGTGAATCAAGTAAAAAATTCAGCGTTTGGGGAAACCCGGGAAGACGTGGCGGTTCAAAATATGAACTGTCCAAAAGAAATAACTTTCAAAATGGTTAGAAATCTTTAAAATGTTGCACTCAGACTTCATTGAGGCTCTCAGTTGGGCCTGATTTTGAAAATGGGGTGTCGCAATTTGGTGTCCTAGACGTGGAGAGACTCTTTTCTTCTTTTCTTGCCACTTTTCGGGCACTGAATCGATTCAGACACAGCAATTATCCTCTTGTAGTTCACATCCGTTCATTCATCTACGTTCACCTTTGAGAACAGAAAATTTCAAGTATTTTACGAAGGGAATTGTAAATTATTATGACTAATAGTACATACCCGCTCTTCACAGATTTCACCTGAACGTGAAGTTGTGCCTGGATTCTTGTATAAGGAGCTGTCCCAAGAACAGAAAAAAACGTTCATCAGGCTTAGGGACAAAAGGAGAAAAATAGTCGCCGTAAGTATTGTTACTAACATTATCAATACTGCCTTTTTTCTAAATGATATCTAGAAAGTACCACTTTGTTCACAGACTCGACCAAAATTAATCCTACAAAACTCAGCAAACTTTTCGTCCATGTCGTTAGAAGATGACGAACGAACTCCTTTGACTTTAACGGACGTTCAGCATTTTTTGATCTACTCATTACATCATCATCATAGCACGGGGAACATCCCTTCGTAAGTTGCCGTCATTAAGTAAGCGATATTAATACGTAGATTAAATTTTACCATAAATTACGTGCTAAAAGCGTTTCTTGTCTAGTTAATGCTGTAAAATGATGTTTCTAATGGAAACTGATATCGAGGAAGAATGGTTGAAAAACCTCGGGAACACATTACTTTTTTTATCGCATACTCTATGTCTGCCAACAAAAATCAAGTTACATTAAAAAGAAAAAAAAAAAGAAGTAAATAAATATATAAGAAAACGCTGCAAATTCTTACAAACGGGCTGGTAATTCCTCGAACCAGGCGCATAGAGACTAATATAAACCTCGGACCAGGCGCACATCGTGTGTGGCGGGTCCCGGACCCATTCCAATCGATTCAGGGTCCAAAATTTAGTGGAAAATGATACCCAACACGCCTAGGAACCAGAGAACTCGAAAACAGACATTCGAAATGGGTAGATAGGTACCCATTTTGACTCGTAACCTCATCTAGAGAGCGCCAATCGTTTCGGGATTCATTAAATTGGATTCAGCGTTCAAAATTTAGTGGAAAATCATAACCCACACGCCTAGGTATCAGAAATCTCGACAATGTGGTGTCACATTGGCTACGAATCTAACTTTAACAAAACAAGGCGTGAATAGGGGAAATTCTTCGAGTAGAAGTTATTTCCTCATTCAATTTCTACTATTGTCATCCTCCAAAGTACAAATATATACAATAATAATAACGCAGAATAATAATCAATTATTCTTTCCATAGTTGGGTGGTCCTGAAACACGCGACAAAATTGTCACGGATTGTTTGCCTCGTCGTTGACGGCGTCTCGTTAGCGGACTTCGTCAAAAATGAGAATGAACTTCCTGTAATGAGCGCTTTTAAATGTCAAATTGACGTCATCACGCCCTACTTATACGGCGGTGACTTTTTGACGGAGTTTCTTCACGTTCCTCTCACCCCGTCTCAGCGATTAAAATTGATCAGAAGTAAGAACAGATCACGGTAGAACAATCGAAGCGTTTCGCTGAATGATATCAGGGCCTGCTGATTGAATTGTGGCTATTTTTAGGATACGGCAGTGTAGAAGAAGCGAGTTTGTACAATCAAGCGTTCCAGTCTGTTAAGAAGATCTACCCTGCCAGCGTCTTCTCTTCCAAGGTCAGTAGTTCGTAACACACTTAGCTGAAGGAGGACAATTTTGGTTCTTACTAGTTAAACTGGTTGAATAAAGGATTTTTAAAAGCGCTGCAAAATCTCTGCACTCCATGAGTGTGGAGTGTTCAGGACCCATTCCAATTGGTAGGAGGGTACCCATTTTGACCCGTACCCATCTACGGTGGCCACCAATCGGTGCGGGGCCCATCTCAACGGATTCAGCGTTAAAATTTAGTGGAAAATTGTATCTCACATGCCTAATTCCCCCCCCCCCCCAAATTCTGAGAAATCGGCTGAACATTTTCGAGGACAAACTAAAACTGAAACGAGGTCCCCGACCAAAATTTCCAATTATTCGATAATTTTCTACTACCAAAACGGACGGACATCTGTTATTTTTTTCCCTGGGCAGCATGAAACGTAAACTGTCAAATTTAGGGGTCAATCGGGGAGGTTGGCCTCTGGCATGAAGGTATAGGTTGATTATCCAAGAAATAAAAATAACCCAAAAAGTCACGATTGGCGACATATCAGAATTTAATTGTTCAAAGACGGCTTAATGTTTACCGTCTCATGTTGACAAAATTCATTAGGTTCACATACATCAAACTAAACTATATTACAGTACGGGGGGTTTATACCAATTTTAGGTCCTCGTTTTGATTGATTGATTCATGTTCATTATTTAGCCACCAGGGAAAGGTGGAGGAGGGGTATGGGGGTTTGAAGTCATGATTGACGTCAATTCTCCATTTGAACCGTATTTTGAGAAAAAAAAATTAATTTTATCAAGATTTTGAATTAAGTTGTTGATTAATTGTTTCAGAAAGAGTCAAAAAACGACAAAACAGCTAAGAATAAAGAAACTGGTGAACCAAAAAAGGACAAGTCTTTGAGAAGCGCAGGAGACGCGTTCCCACGAACTGAGCTGCTTTTGCGGAGTTGGGATCTCATCAAGGAACGAGTTCCCGTCCCTTATGCAATTGGTGGCATGTGGGCAAATAAGTGAGTTAATTGTGAATATGAGCAGCCCATCTTAGATAACACCCATTTACCAGTCACTTTGATATGCCCCTGTAGGACTGGTGGGTACTTATGACGGAGTAACGAGCATTAGCGGACGAAACATAACTTCTCTCTTTAGTCAGAAGACATTTTTCGGCCACTAATTTGTTTCGCTTTGTAGGTACAAAGACTTTGTGTACACGAAGGACAATTACGATGAAGTCACCGACGATTCCCCAATATGGGCTATTGACTGCGAAATGTGTCAAACCTCCTTTGGGTCCGAACTCACGAGGATATCCATCATCAACGAGGAATTCGAGGTGAACCGACCACATAAACCATCAAGAAATTTCTACTTTTGCCTCAGTCACCGCTCATCCGAGGGTTTTGTTGTAGGTTGTGTACGAAACGTTGGTGAAACCCTACAACCCGATAGTGAACTACCTCACTCAATATTCAGGCATTACAAGGAAAGATTTGGCTGACGTGTACACGCGGTTGGAAGATGTTCACCATGACGTTCGTTCGCTCTTGCCCAGCGACGTCATTCTAGCCGGTCATAGTATTGGGAACGATCTCTTGGCGATGAAAGTGAGTCGATAAACTCCAGAAGACGACTAGACGATTATACTGACTAAACAGGGAAGCTAGGAGGCAAAAAAGGCACTTTTAAGAAATGAATCGTAAAATCAATTCTCAGGAGGCTACAAACACGAAAACTGTGCAGGCCCCACGTTTACCATTTTAGGTTGTATCCTCATTTCTGAGAAATGCACCCGACAGTGGTCTAATATCACCTTTACGTGTAAAATTTATTTTATTACCCGCAGATGTTTCATCCGTACATCATCGACACGTCAACCTGTTTCAACTTGTCGGGAATTCGTCACATGAAGACCAAATTGAAAACACTAATGGCCGAACTTTTGTATGAGAGGATACAAGAAGGCGGCGCCAAGGGGCACGACTCAGTTGAGGACGCTGCGTCCTGCTTGAAGCTCATAAAAGCCAAGTTGGCGCGCTGTGAGTTTATCGTAATTTGTATTTAGGCGATGCTGTCCTGAAGAATGTGGCAATTAGCTGACGTATTTGTTTTGTAGCCATCGAATGGGGCGATGCAGTTCTCAGCGGTAAGCGATCTGAAGAAGAATCTGTCATCGCTCAGCAAATACTTCTGAGAAAAGATAAAGAAAAAAAAGAGCCCCACGTAAGCGTTTAAATGTATTCCCTCGTACGAAACACCATAGATGAAACTGTTATGACCATCATTCCTTATGACCACAGATTTACCCCACGGCTGCCAATTCTATCATCAGAAGTGGTCCGCGACATCACCAAACGGTCCAAAAAAGCGCAGAGACGCCTCCTGCCCCCACGATACCGAATGGTCCGCGCTTAACCTGCGCACTAGGTGGATCCTCACAATTTTCTGAACGCCATAGTGAGCCATTCGACGCTGAAATTTACTCCAAGTCCATCTTCACCCACATTTCTGGTCGCGACGAAAAGAAAAGTTTGTTGTTCATTTATTTAATTTCAAATTTCGAATGATGCAAGTGTGAGCGGACGAACGTTCAAACAATAATTTGCCTTGGCCTTGTTGTTTTTGCGTCAAAATGGGTATTTCTGAAGTGGGTTTTCACCATGTTTGGAGGTCGAGGTGAGTGGCGTATCATTTCCAGCTCAGTGTTCTTTACGCTCATTAAAATATAGATATTTTCTTTCGCTCAACCGCCAAGTATATTTTAACCATCTCGAAACATTCTCCTATGTGGTCTTACTTGAATTTGCTTTTTATCTGATTAGTCTCAAATAGTGTTGACGAATGGTACGCCACTAGGTCCTCAAAAATCCATTTTCAAAGAACCCATTTTAGCTCAAAGTTAGCTAAAAATGACTGTGGCTTATGTACTGGGTGGTAAAACCAAATCCCACATTTGGGGGATCCCGCATTTTGAATTATATAAAATGTTGTTGTATTAAGTTAAAACTAATGTTCAAACACGCTCAAATACGAGCGGTGTGTTATTTGCACGAGAATACTAAATCAAAAACACCCCTGCGAACAATAACCATATTCATTTCATTTGCAGTGTTGGTAGTTGGGGACAAGAAATTCGTCAAAGCTGGGAAAAAAATGGTGAAATCCACATGGAAACCAGACTCTCCTGAATCGCGAGTACAATTTTCGATTCAAAATGTTGAGGAAATGGTGTCATACGGTTGTGACAACGCGCCTGACAACGGAATTTCTATTATCAAATTGCCTCCCCCTGAACGTTCTGGGACCACTTTGGTTGACGTGAGTTGATTGTTTCACTTTATTATAGCCTAATTGACTTTTCAACTTTTTGTTGTTGTTAGAATTGAACAGAATATAAAATAGGAATTGAATTGAACCAATAAAACTTCAGTCGCGGTCATTTTCAACATGTTTATAAAATGTTTCCTGGCACGTTTTCAGGTGGACAACTGGGTCAAAAAAGCCATCCAAACGTTCAAAAGACACAACACCTTGTTCACCATTTTGTTTACTGGGAAAACAAGTCCGGAAGAAGACTCGGACGAAAATCACGGCCTGTTTTTGATGACCACGCTGAATGCAATGGTCGAACCTGTGAAGATGAACGACATCGTGAAAGCGTGCAGTTCGAAATGAGTGAAACTATCGCTGTTAACAGCCGGAAATGCTCAATGAATAAGTTTGTACGAACTTGAGATGGTGATTTCTTTTTTGTACGTATTATATTATATCGAACGGTCTCCATCAGTTACAAATTAGGGAGATGAGTGTCCTTTTCCAAGCTTTATTTACCAAGTGTTTGGTAAATTCATTTACTTGTGGTTTTAGGAGGAGTTTGCACTTGAAATGATAGTAAGGATGAAGACTGTTAGTATTTTGTTGATCAATAGTAAATTCTTGTTTTGAAGAAATCACGTTTATTTACAATAGTTATTAGCAGGCTCCGGAAAAGTGCCTTTTTTAAAAATTTGAAACTATCAAGATGCTCTTCAACTTGATACACTCAACAAGAACACGAACATAAATGTTTTTCTGTCCGGGATCAGCGAGCAAAAAAAAAAAAAATAATAATAATAAAATAAAATAACACGTGTACTCAAAGTGACTTTGACACAAAATAGAGATAATCTCATAGAAGTCACGTTTGGGCTATTGAACGCTGGTCTTCTTTTGGAGTAAAACGGGTGAGACGGCTAAATGTGTGATCAGAAGCCATCTCTAGCATCCAACATCTGAAAGACAAAGGAATCGTTTTGTAGTAGAACGAATCATTAATTTTGGAAGGAATAGGATACAATATAGTACTGCTCTGAATTGAATAGCTTATTCTTAAGGGGATTGAGCTCCTTTCTATAGTGTCCTCAGTTGTTCTGAACCTAAGACTGCATTTTGGTAAAGGGATTGAGGAGTTGTAGGAACTGGCAAACCATGGCGGCCATCTTGTCAAAACATTCTAAGTGAAGAAGAATGTTTCCCACACTGTATTGTTCGGGTTCTTTGTTGATGTGTAGCGTTTTCCTATTCCACTAATTCGCCAGTTTCCTACAACACCTGTTTTGACACCCATCATTGACTGTTGTCGGCAGCACCACAATCCCAAACAGCATTTCCCTACTCACCACAGTTTATCAAGTAGTTTTTGAAACAATTGTAACTTCTTCTCTTCTTGGGCTCTCATTGCCAAAAGAACTTCTAACATCTCGGTTTCACGGTTCTCTCTTCGAACACTCGCCGCAGAGGTTTCTTCAATACTGAAAGAGGAGGGAAAAAATCTGTAGAGGTTTTCACGCAGGTTTGAGGACCTCAAATAAATTGCAGTCGTTCTTACTATTTCTTGAGGATGATCCCATGGTGCTTCACCTCGTCTAACGCTTCTTTTTTCCTTTTCAAAAGCTCTTCAAACATGGTGAGTCCCGCTTGATCTTTGCTCTGCAATAAAGGAACAGGGTGAATATAATGAAGCAGTTGGTTGAGCGATAGCTCTCACGCCCAAGCAGGATGAAATTTCCAAGGATCAAGCCTAATCCGATTAAGTAAGGATCAGAGATACGAATTTAAAACTTACCACAGGTTGCTTAGTCTTCTGTTTAGGAAACTTGGCTTCACTAAAAGTTGGATGATCTTGAAAAAGAAAAAACATTCTTAAATTTGGTGGCGTTTTTTTGGGCTTTGGAGGAAATCACGAGTAAGTCGTGTTTCGGAAGTACGTTGAAGAACAAGTCAAGTTCCATGAATGCAGTTAAAAGGGCATCACGAAGGCTGACGTCTATGATGAGGCACCAATAATGATCATGTCAATTTTTACCACTTGTCACCACATATGGATAACACTCGGACCAACACAAAACAACAATTACGTACCAGCAGGCAAAGGCGGGATGGTTGGGATAGAGATGGATTCGTCGTCGCCCAATATTTGGCCCATTTTATTAAAGAAAGGCCAGTGAACGGGCCTTTCGGTAACTGAATGGATTTGCTTCAACTTTTTATACCTGTAACAAAAAATTTGAAGAAGCTAACATACGCAACCAACACAGAGAAAACATGTTAAACAGCGTTTTGTACTTACGACATCCTCATGCTTCTGTATTTGAAGCAGCATTCGTTGGGAGTATGCTGTGAAGGGCCGTCAGCCATTTCGGCGGCCACTTGCGCCCAGTAATCGACCCTTTGTTGATACGAGACTTGATCAAGGTCCACTGGATTTTTCTCTATTACGTCTAGTAATTTCCAAATGGCTTCGTTCGACCATCTTCCAGTGTTTTTTACTTGAAAAGAAGTGAACGAGAACGAAATACTTGAGTTTTCTTCAATGTGGCAAGAGCGAATTTGACATCAGGCATGGTTCTATTGGTGTAAGCTTGGAGATTAACGCGGCAAAACAAAGTTAATCTAGAAAATGTAACTTTTCTGGTACTGTACTACTAATTTTGGTCTGGAGCAAATAGTTTGAATACGTTTCATTTGGAGAACGTTTGATTTAGCGTTGCTTTATTCCAACAATCGGCTTCAGAAGACGTCACAAAGTAGTTTTTAAGTCATATTTTGTTCTATATCAGGCATTATTTGAGTGATTGCCTTTTAGCTCAGACCAGTTCAAAAGGAAGCACAGCCCTGGGCAGAAAAGTCACCAGCTGCTTATTGCAGCGCCATCCCGTTGGTCAGTCTTCTGAGTGGGATGGAAATAGGAAACAGCAGGAGTTGGATTCAGTCAAAACTGACCAACATGACTCCTGCCGAATGGAAAACTTGAGCAGCTGCATTTAGATGGGGCTTAAAAACTGTTTTGAGTGACCTTATTTTGATATAGTCCTGGTAACTTGACTGCTTATTCTATCGTTACAGCATTCATCGCACCTCTTCACAAGTCTTGTGATATGTAAGCACATGCGGAATACTCACTTCGTTTTCTCTTCGTCGGCAGCGCTGTGCTCGTACTCTGCTCACCAGCAGGAGATTCCTCCAAGTCGCTTTCGTTGGCAACGCCATTTTCATCCGAATCGCGCACTTCGCCTGTTCAATCGAATCGGAGGTTCTCAAATCAACAACAAACTGTAACGACGACGACAAAACAGAAACTTACGTTCGAGGAACTCCACAGCTTGATCTTCTTCGACGGCTTGGAAATTTCTGGAGAGACTGCGATCTTCTACGACGTACCACACTTTTCCGTCCCTGCAAAACAGATCATCGCGCGCGTATATAGCTTCAAGAACTGAGATAACAGTACCACGACAAGAGCAGTTTCTAGGATGAATACGCAGAACATAATCCTACAGCCTGTGACTGTGGCAAAGAGGATCGATTCAGACTTTAGGACTAAGTTCTACTAAGCTCTGGCGCGCGATTGCCAGAAGCCGTAAACCGTCTTCGCTGTTGCAGTCTCTGAAGAGTATAATTGCCTTCAATAATCGAGGAGGATCATTCGTCGAGGCCTTGTACCAATAATTCCAATTTAAATGAAAAACTGTGCGTATACTCACTCGCTGACATTTCTAGACAACATCTTAGCGATCTCCTGATATTATCAGTCCAGGTTAGACTGAAATTCGAATACAATATTTCATCCCGGACAAAATAATTATCAAATTATCACTTCTTCCCTCTACGCTAGAACTTGAAACTTGCCGGTGGCGGAAGATAACAAGATCTAAAGAGTATAACAAATCACCACAGAGTCTCACTAATGAGAGAGATACTCCACTTCAACAGAAGCCATTACAAGTTTCTATTTCTACTGCAAGACAGACTATTCAACACAAAATGGCGGAAATAAATCGATTTAGAATTTACGATATTGTGGAGCATCGATACTCGTATCAGTTTTGTATCGATAGTTTGTGCCTGATGACTCCAGGGAGGCAAGGGGTTCTGAAACATCATAATCTTTCTCTGCGCCTACCTTCTCATTTGTTTATTGAATGAAATGATTATTATAATCCCCAGTTTTCTCTTGTTACTTTAAGCAGTAAGCTAAGACTAGATAAATCAATTTGGACATGAAAGAATTGAATGGGAACTGGCTAGGAAATTAAGGCCAAGGCGTTAGCAAGGCTCCAGGAATGTAATCTCAAACTTGGAGAATCTGGAGCTATCTTTCCTCCAATTTACAATGATTCTTCAGGTGAGGGTGGGTGATTGATGAATGATTCTTTCAGTTCATGGGTACTACCATTCTGTACACACTTTGAAAGTCCGTCAACATAACTTTGTAACAGCCATAATTCTCAACCTAGTTCACCATTCGTGCATATCATTGGTATATATTTTCAATTGGAAAACGAAAAACAAGTTGCTCAAATAATATCGATGTAATGATAAACCACGGCATCTCACGAAATGACGAATGAAATGGGAAATGAAGCCCAAAATGGGAAGCTAAACAGGGGAAGAAGAAAATAACCGGTGATAAGTGATGATGTATGATGATGACCTTTGAAGGTGGGTTTGATTACTGCGTTTTCATCATTCCCCTTCGATTTTTAGGGGTGATAGAGTAGATTACAGAGAAAAACAGTAGTCCTCTTGGATATCTTCAAGTGTTAGGGTCGTTATTTGCAACACTGTAATACCGCTGTGTTGTTGGCAACCATGATATTTCCCTGCACCAAGAAGCAGCCCCATCATGGAATGAGGAAGTGTTCGATTAACACTTTCGATCATCGTCGTATACTATCGATCAATACATATAACGAATGTTTCAGTTATTTCAACAGTAATAATATTTTATACCTCATTATTATTGGGGGTTATTGTCTTATCACGAGAGGTGATAGTTTCTTAGCGCAAGTGGTGCTTTTCAGATGTGAGACCCACCCTATTGGGGGAATCGAGTGGTCTGGTATCGATTAGTTTTTTCGATTATTGCAGTTATTGTACTTCCATGGGCGCTGCGAGTAGGTGTAAGTTCCACGTTCCCCTCTCTTCCTGTTAGTAGAGTTCATTCACAAAAATATCATGATGCACCGAAAAGGAAACAAAAAGTAGGTTTCGAAAAAAGTTGTGTTTTGTTTTGTGAACGATATCATCAGTGCTTTCCTATTCCCAGTAGAATTTTTTCTCAATCGTCAAATATCCCAGTGTTTTGTTGTCGTCTCGAGTGAAAGCAACGCCCAGGAACTTCCAAATAGAAAACGGAACTTCCCATTTATGAGAAGTGTACAGTTAGCGTGATTGACGGGAGTTCGCGTGCTCCGAGCGCGGTGGTCGCCTTTCTACCGCGTATTTTCCTCAATCGAAAGAATTCCATCGGAATTAACGAAAGTGGGTGTGTCGAACAGACGACGTACGTTTCTAACCGGAAGGTACACGTGAAATGAAGTGATGTTCGACGCTAATACCAAAGGCGTTTTGGAGCTTTTGCGGCGTCCTGGGAACGACGTGTGCGCCGACTGTTCCGTCAAAGGTAAACTTGCTTCATCTTTTGGAGCCTTATTACTGTAAGACACGATTTCGTACCGCGATCCTACGCCGAAACTCGTATTTGATCGTCCAATTATTAGAGTAGACGATAAGGCATTAACATTATCATTGTGACTATTTATACTATAAACCTAACGACCTGCGTAGTTCGTATGAAATGCTGACGAGCAGTGTTGTTATTTGACGCTCTGGAATGTTCCGTTCGGTAATAGGGTCCTTGAGATGCGATAAATACGTACGCATTAGTCGTGTGGGAATCAAATGAGAGAAAGACGATTGCTTGGTCATTTTACGCAACAACTCCACTCTTACGACAATCGGAAGTTTTCTCATATTTGGAACAAGCCTTCAAACATGCTGTTGTAATGCGAATATATGCGTCAGTCCTGGCTGATCAGTTCAATAAAGATTTTTGTATGGATATTAAATAGAAAGTACTTAGTGCGACAAAAAGTATGCATCTGAGCCTGAAAAACCGTATAAATCTTGATTAAATTGTACGCTGTGTGAGATTCGGCGTTTGTCTTCTACTTCTCTCTTGTTATCTACGTATCCCACTGGGAACGGCTGACGTTTGGCAGCAAGATTTGGCCATCACGACCTGAAGATGAGTCACATATTGCCGAAAGTCCGTTTTGTCAAAGCCTAATAGACAGCTAGGTGTTGAAGGTTCCTGTTATCTTAACTGCCAAGGCATGTACTTGCCTGTATCTGTAGATGGCAGGATTTTAGTGAAATAGCAATCCGAACGATGACCAACTTGGCTGCTCGAGCCAAGATTGGTGGTAATCTTAAGGACTTGAGCTGCTGCTATAAACTCAACAGCCAAGTCATGCACTTGCCTGTATCTGTAGATTGCAGGATTTTAGTAAAACAGCAATCTAAAGGATGACCAACATGGATGCTGGAGCCAGAACCAGGTGATCTTGAGGACTTGAGATCCTGCTATAAATTCAACAGCCAAGGCATGCACATGCCTGTATCTGTAGATTGCAGGATAGTAAAACAGCAATCCAAACAATGACCAACTTGGCTGCTGGAACCAAGACTGGTGGTAATCTTGAGGACTTGAGCTGCTGCTGTAAACTCAACAGCCAAGGCATGCACTTGCCTGTATCTGTAGATTGCAGGATTTTAGTGAAACAGCAATCCAAACGATGACCAACTTGGCTGCTGGAGCCAAGACCAGTGGTGATCTTGAGGACTTGAGCTCCTACTATAAATTCAACAGCCAAGGCATGCACTTGCCTGTATCTGTAGATTGCAGGATTTTAGTAAAACAGCAATAGGAATGATGACCAACTTGGCTGCTGGAGCCAAGACTGGTGGAGGTTGAATCCTCTCAAATCTGAAAACGGCAACCAGGCGCTTGGAAGCTGTTTTGTTGGGATTGGACTCTTTGTGCGATTTTATCCCTGAGGCTAATAGATCATTGTTTTCTGAATTTTAAATCACTTTTTCAGGTCCGGAATGGGCGTCTTACAACATTGGGATCTTCCTGTGCTCGAGATGCGCCGAAACTCACCGCAGCATGGGCTCGCACATCTCGAAAGTCAAACACGTCCGCCACGACCGTTGGGAAGAATCTCAAGTTCAGAGGATTCGAGAAGTCGGCAACACGGCGGCTAAATCCAAATACGAAAAGCGCGTTCCTCCTTGCTACAGAATACCATTTGAAACAGATTGCGAGTAAGTGGCGTTGATACATAAGACATTCTAGGTTCTTGATGGCAACCTACGACGTAATATTCCGTAGAAGCTACTGCAACCACTGGCGGTTTATCCTGGGCCTTGGTGCCCTAACACTGGTGGCAATGAACAAGTCTCACAAGCTATCCGTTAACGTCGAAAAGACCAAATCTGTATTCTTCAGGTGAGCAGACCCTGAGGTATTTTATACAGGTCAAAGCACGCGGTTATGGCTGCAGGGAAAGCAGGATAATCAAGTATTATTCAGGATCATCTTACACGATAACTTTAAATGAACAAAAGAAATTGAAGAAATTGATGCGCAATCGCAATCAATTCTCGGCGTCTTCTTTAGTGCGTTCAGAAAACGATTGTGAGGATTATAAAAAGATCCCTCTGCCATTACTTACTTTTCAACCTCGTCGGCTGAAATGTGGGGAGGCTATTGGTAAGAATGTGGTTTTTGATACTTGATTTTTGGGACTTTTTGGAAACTAGGCTTGTGAGGTATCATTTTCCACTGAATTTTGGACGTCAAATCCATTCAGATGGGCCTTGAACCGATTGGTGCCCACCGAGGGTGGGTGCGGGTCAAAATGAGTACCTACCTATTTGAGGTATAATTTCCCCTCTTAATTTTTGACTGGATCCATTGAAACGGGTCGTAGACCGATTGGTACCCACCTACCTATTTGGAAGGGGGTTTTTTCGAGATTTTCGGGTACCTAGGCGTGTGGGATATCATTTCCACTAAATGATGCAGCGCCCATCGATGAATCGATTGGTATGAGTCTGAGACTCAAATTCATCATTTCCCCATTATCTTGCCCTAAGAAATAATCAACCAATGTAGAATAATTTGTAGTGTGTTGTTTACCTCCTCCTCAGTTCTATAGTGATTGGAAATGACTTCTGATCAATTTGAAACTTACCATGATTCGACTTTCAACCTCATTTATATTCGTATCCCATTTCAGCGCCTTATTGGAAGAATGGATCTGCGCCAAATACCAAAGAGAAGAGTTTTGCCGCCTTGAGCGACAGCCTTTCATGGCTGGCCACATGGAGGGATATTTGATGAAAAAAGGCAAAGAAGACCCTCGTTACTACCCCCGGAAATTCGTACTTTCGGAAGCGAACGACACTTTGAAATATTATGTTGACGAGGTGAGTTGCGGACGATTCGAAGTAATCAATTTCATAGTGATAAGAAGCCGAGATTGGGTGTCAAAATCGACGATCGTTCGAAATAATACAGGGTAAGGCAAAATTTCATTAACGATTTCAAGAGGCCATGAAAAATTGATTTATATTCACTTAATCTACAACTCATACAATCGTAAATCATGAAGTTTTAAACAAAATATCTCGAAGACGACGGCCGCTGTAGTCAATTCAGCGCTGTCGCATTCTGTTGCTGTGCATCAAACGCTGCAACACGTCGATCCATGTCATCTGGATTTCTATGTCAATACAACGGACTTCGGTCAAATTCATTGGTTTGTGTTTGTAAACCTCAGCATTCGGGTATGTCCATAAGAAATTATATTGAGTTGAATCGGGAGATCGTGCAGGTCATTTGATATCTCTCCGTAGTGAAATGACCTTCCCCAGAAAAATTTGCATCGAAACCTCCAATGACCTTCGGGCTTTGGGTTCAACCATATTGTCGAAACTAAAGTTGGATGATGTCAATCACTAAGTCTTCCAATTTTGGGTGGAAAATCCTTAACATTTGAATGTTACGAGCAAAAGTGACTGTGACCGTGATTCCCTCCATTTTGTAAGTCTCTTGGTTCCTGTAGCATCGCGATTTTGTACGAATGCGCAAACATGTTCGGGGTGGCGGCACGTCTTCGTGCTGCTCTCTGATGAGTCGAGGACGTCTCACTCGTGCGGCACCCTCAGGAATGCATTGCGAGGTCGGCCACCTCTAATGTAACAAAATGTTCACCTGTCAAAGTTGTTGATTTTGACGGAAGTTGATTGTCCACGGAATGCGCGTTGTTCGATTATCAACGCTGATCACCGGACTCCGAGTTGTTGTTCACTGAAAAAGTTAGATCCCATCGAGTCGAACGGTACCTTCCCCACACCACACACCAACCCCTTGCTGCCCGACCCTACGCCCTATAGTATGAAATTGATTTTTGATAATGATTTTTTGTTTGAATACAGAAAAAAGACCCCAAAGCGTCGATTAAAGTGTCGGACATCAACGTCTCGTTCGCTCCACCTAAAATGGAAAAGAAGAGCTCCTTTCAGATCAGTTTCGTCAACAGCGCGGGATTGACTCGACACTTATTCATTTACCACGACGATCCTCAGACGTCGGTCAATTGGTACAACGCCATCCGTTGCACCAAACTCCATCGGCTCCAAATCGCCTACCCAACGGTCAGCCAGGCCCAGGTGCGTTTAGCTTCTATTGAGTGATTTGGACTGTGGTGGGTAGTTTACGTTGCCTGACGAGGATGTGTTTTGCAGCTGGTCGCTCTCCTTACCAAGGACTTCATCCACGAAGGGTGGATATGGAAGACGGGGCCTCGACCAACAGACGCTTACAAGAAACGGTGGTTTACTCTCGATCAGAGGAAGCTCATGTATCATGAAGACCCTCTGGTGAGTTTATTGCTAATTTGCATCACAATATAAACTCGTAGTAGTAACTACGGGCCACTTGGCGAGTATCGTGCGTTATTAGGCTCTGATACAGCCAAGTAAATCACACACCTGACGGCCGCAGGCCATACGCTCATTCTTGAGGCAATTTTTGGTCAACGCTCTCTTTTTAGGCTTTTTACGTTAATTTAAAAACGCTTATTATTCATTAGAGCTTATGGGGAAAATAGTGAATGTGGAGTGTCCAGGACTCGATTTCATTTGGTAGGTGAGCACCCATTTTGACGCATACCCGCCTCCGGTGGGCACAGATCGGTCCGGGACCCATCTCAAAGGATTCAGCGTCCGAAATTCAATAGAAAATATACCCTACATGCCTCTTACCAAAAAGCCCCGAAAATCGAGTTTCAAAAAACTAATTTTTATTTATATCCTCCCCTAGTTTGGGCCGATCGGGCTGAAAAATATCGAAAATTAGCATTCGGGGCCAATCGGAGAGGTTGACTTCTGGCATGATTACATTGACTATTCAAGAACCAAAACCCAAATACATTAAATCCCCAAATGAGCCATAAATACTTTTTTTTAGATCCTATTTTAATGTATTATTAATATTTTATTAATTTTGAGGTTTTGACACCATAAGCTCACTTGAATCTTTGTGACCTATCTTTTAGGTCAAGGATGAGAGGCGCAAGCTCTTGAGGTTTTGAAGGATCTCTTGGCTTAATTTGGATAATCACGCCTCACTTTTCCTTTTGGTTTTGCCATTCCAGTCGGCTCACCCCAAAGGCGAAGTGTTCCTTGGTCATAACCTCGAAGGCTACTCGATCCGTGTTGGCGTCCCGCCGGGAGTTCGCGACCAAAAGTATTCCTTCACGCTTCGCACCCCCGAACGTTGGTACTACCTATCGGCTGAGACCCCCAGTGACCGGGAGGCCTGGATCCAAGCCATCACGTCCGTCATCGAGACTCAACCGACGCCTCAAGATATTTCAAGTAGGTCTTAAGGATTCCCTCTGTTGTAATTTGCTCAGAATAATTATCAAGTAGCTTTCCACTTGGAAGGAGAAAGCATGGGTAAGAATAGAGGGTGATAAAGATGCTAAAAGTCTTGATAGACTATGTTAATAGACTCAAGGTGCAGAAATTCGATTACCGCCAGTTACCTCAGTGCAACTTAAATCATCCTGCTCAGTCGAATACGCCTTTCTGCAGCGAAAGACGTTCTCCCGCGTCGTAACATCCCCTATCCCAACTCTTCTCGTCCAACATGACCTTTCTAGACTGGAAATTAATTTTCAAACCCATCTCTGGAGCGATAGCGAGTGTTTGACAACCATTCCTAAACTGTCCGTAACCCGTATTTTCGAGTATAACATTTAAAACAAAAAAATTAATAATATTATTATTCTTTCACAGTGGCTGCCAGAATGGTGAAAAAACGAGGCGTCTCCTCCATCTTCAGTTCCAGGTGATGACTCACCATTTTCAGAATTTTGTAGTCAACAACTGAAAACCTCTTACGAACAAGTAATTTTTGTAAATAATTTATGCGTTATTCAATTAGGTATCTTTATAGCCCCTTCCCAGTCAGATACACAATTATCCCAGTACAGTGAACAAACGGAATTGATTTTTGAATGACTTTTCGATTGTACATTTGACAAGATTTTCCAATCTTTATCAAATAAAATGTTTTCTTCGAAAGAAATGACATATCTACGGCCACATTGTGTTTGTGGCGGATTACCTATTCAAAACAGGTTGAGGCGTTTTAGAGTGGGAAGTAGAAATAATTCGCGTGCACATTATTACTTTGTTGTAATATTATTGTTTTCAGGAGGACAATACTTATTACAAGAATATACACGTTATTGAATAAATGGCACAATGTAAACTTCAAGGCCCTTTTACGGCTATTGAGAAGATCGTCATCTCCTAACTGCGACTTTCATTCTAAACAATGGGTAATAGAGAGGGCGAAGAGTATTTTAAAATTAAATTTTAAGTAGTTATTTCCGAATGAAATACAAGAACAATCATGACAATACCTTCAATGTAGGTAGTCTTCTTCAGTTTTCCCCCAATCACCGACTAAGTTGATTTCCGGTTAAAATTATTTTCGTTAAATACACAAAAGGACGAAAACAAAATGGTTTTTTACACATGTTTTTCTCTTGAGAAGAGAAGAGGAACTTAATTTCTACAAAAACTATCAAATTTACAAATAAGTGTACAAAAATAAAAATTGATAGAACGCGTGAAAGAAAAATGGATTTTTGTACAAGTGACCAAACGTCTTGACTCGAATGATGGACAATGTGGAAGGATCGATAATGCGATCTGACTTCGATCAAAAATCAATTCATTATTCCTCGTGATAAATACCAGTCAGCGTCGTTACAACCTGCAGTTTTCAGTCTTGATTTTCTGCCTAGACAACCCGCGCTATGACAATCGCCTCATGTATGGCATCGTGAATATTCTAGACTATAATTTTATGGCGTCGTAAATGTTTTATGTAGATGTACATAGGAGGCGTAATTTTGCTTTTACGGTTGAGCAGCGTATTTTTTGAGACAGCTCGTAGTATTTATATGCGTGCACAGTAGGCAAACAACGCCTGAGATGGAATTTAAAATTTACTTAATTAATTCAAAATATTCAGCGATATTGAAGAAATCGATACCTTTTTATTTTATTTTTTTACACCGTTATAATTACTTCGGTGTCATTGCGTTTGGTCTATTTGAGTCATCATCGAGCCAAAAAAAATTATAATTAAGGGGAAAATGACGTCATATACCTTCCAAAGGGAGGGGAAATGGCAAAATGGACGAAGTGGTGGGGATGACCCGCGTGACGTGACGTGACGTTCACTTGCGGTTGACATGTTGCCGCCCAAGGCGGAGTACCTCGGCGTAGGACTTCTCCAGTTGTTTGAGGCGGGCGACGTCGTGCGAGGCGGATGAAACGGCGGGGGCGGGCGTGACGAAGGAGGGGGCCCCGTCTCCGCACCAGGTCGCCCGTTTGGCGGCGTCCGAGGGGGTGGAGCGTCCTGCGAAGCGAAACAATGGCGTAAGAGAACATTTTCGAACGCGGAACAAGAGATTGAGTCATTTCCCAAACTAAGTTCAACGTTTTACAAACTAAATTCAACAATTTACGAAGCAGGTTAAACACTTTCCAGGACAAATTGCACCAGAAAACGCCATGAACAAGACATGCTCCGGCTATTCCTTCTTGATGCGTCGTGCCGTTCTCCTGATGTCTCCTCAATGGATACGTCTGATGCCAGATATCAGCGATTTGACTTGTATCGTTTTGTGAAGCAAAATGGGGATATGAGTGATGTTAGGAGGGGAAACTGGCCAAGAAACGATGCGGTGAGTAGTACATATGATACATGAAGATGACAATGTTGCAGATGATGTTGAAATTAGGAGGAACAGTATGTTTTGTAAAATGTTGAATTAGAATTGGAAATGGTATATTAGGAGAGCTGAGGCTAAAAGCTAGTTTTTAAATTCTTGGTGTTCAACTTTTCAACAAAAAAAAAATTTACGTGCGCCAGACTGGTTCGGAACCAACTTTAAGAACCCTCCCCAGGGAACTAGTTCTCTTTTCAGACCCTCCTGAGAGGCACAATGGGCCTACAGGCGCCCTGGTCCTCTTCTAATCCCTTTTTCAGAGGGTCCACCACCACATCTACCTTTTAACAGTTCTGGGGCTCAGTAGCTGCTGTCTATATTTTTTGGCTCCGAAAGAGGAAGAGTTTCACCAAGTCTTGTCATTCCTATCTGAGACCACGATCGGACATTCGAGTAGAATAACGTCAAATGGTTGCCAAGTACCTGAGTCGGTTGATCGCTGCCTGCACTCCCTGTTCTTCCTTCTGGTCACTTTGGTGCTGACGACGACTCCTCCATTCACAACAGGTGAATGATCGCCCGAAGCAGCTCCCGACCTCCTTCGAGACCGAGATTTCTTGTGCCCTGCGAAAATCGTATTGTTTCTCCGTGACTTTTTTTTCTACCGTACTTGATGAACAAAATCGTTGGTAAGTGGCAGTGAACGCGTGATTTGAAATGTTACGCGGTCTGAAAGAGCCTCGTGGCATACCGTGCAAAGAGGCACGATTCAGTAAGCATGCACAGATGCAACATGACATGAGATCACATCGACAGAAAAACTATGAGCTAGTCTATACCTACTCATTTCTCGACCTCAAATAGCTCGATCGTAAAGTATATCCTCCAAAAATATGCCTATCCTACTCGTGAAACCTCAAATTAAAATCCTCTAATCCTGCTTTCGAGTTCAAAAATGTCCTTAGAAGACTTACGTCGGGTTCATATGGTTGCAGTTGGTCATTCGCGCCGCCCAAAAGATCGGAAATGGGTCGATTCGCGCCAAATGATCACTTTCGACGTGGAATGTACAGTTTTAAGAAATTAAAATTTTCAGCTAACAGGACTGTAACAACTGTAGCTGTCAGGGGCATACTGGCTTACAATCAGAGCATTGAACACATCACCCGGAAGTGAAACAAATGAAATGCGCTTCCTAGCTCTTGACCCCAAAAAGTATGTCGAATTCAACTGTTAGAAAACTAGCAACAACCGGGATTAAATTAGCAAAATTTATTTATTCTGAACAATTGATGTTAAGTGTAGAGATACTAAGACTGTATCAATACGTAAGGGAAGCGCGTGCACAGAATCCAGAGGCGGGAACGGAATGGCGGATCTTTGGTACCTCCCCTCCACTGTCCAATTGGACGTACCGTGCGACGTACAGCTGTTTCCCCATACGAACCCAGTTTCAGTCGGTGAAAGAGAAGAAGAAAAACACTTATCTACGAAAGAGAAGTGGAAAAATCTGATAAAAATAATAACGATTAAGACTGTTGTATAGCTGGACAAGCGTCATACCCCTTCTCCTCGCTGCAGAAAAAGGGAGTTGAAAAACATGATATACGGTCGTTGAGTTCTTCATCTTATTTGGATAGTTTGAGACCATTAAGGTCGAGTAAAACGAGACTGTTGGTCTAGAAGATATAAAAATTCAGTTTCGAGATTTGAAAAAGTTGGGTGTTTACCTCCAACTCCATGAGTCAACGAGTCGAGGATGTCCCTTTTGGCCGCAGCGGCGCTGCTGGTTGGTTGGTCGGAAGCAACGCTGGCCGCATCTTCCAGTTCGGGAAGCTCAGGAACGTCTTCTACAGCCGGAGTGACGGGCGGCACTTTGGGCGGTGCCTCGCACATTGGAGTTTGATCCTCGAGGAGTGGAAGCGTCTCCCCTAAGATGGCAAAATGTCAGTTCGAACGCGGAAACGTCATCGGACAAGGTAGTTGGCAAATTAAAAGTAAGACCAACCTTCGTCTTTGGCTTCAGCGGCTCGCTTGAGGACGTCGAATATTTCTCTGAAGAGCTTCTTGTACTCGGGGGTCTTTCTGAATCTGGTCTCAATGGGGCTGGCCTCATCGTAGATGCTGAATTTGCAGTCATCGCCATCTGTGATGGAGCACAAGAACGCTCCCGGTACTGTAGCTTCGGTTTGAGTTCCCTGACAACAAAAACTACGAAGTGAGATTCTGAAGCTGTATTCTAGAAGGCACATGCAATGACGCCACGAAGTCCAGCAGAATAACGTCCCCATTGCCCAGTCCCTCATCAAATACTGGCTACGCCCTTAGGACCAGGTTATAAATTATTTAGGTATCAGTCAACGTCGTGTGGAAGCGATACGACCTCTTGAAGCTCGGAGGCATTACACCCTCACCTTATTCATCGTCTCATCGGAGAATCCAGAAGACGATGTTTCCGTTTCAGAGAAGTCAGGCGTGCATTTTGTAGCAGGCCGGTTCTTGTGGACTTCGTACTCTCCGTCGCTTTCTTCGTGATGGAATGAATTGAACACCTGCAACGCAAGTAGTAGTTGAAAAAAGTAAACTCTCGCATCGACAGCAACATAACAATAAAAACTGGTTCCCATACCCCAGACATGGCAAGCTCTTCTTGAAGAGACATGCATTTGGAGGATTCGTGAGTGACGTAGGCTGGCCGCAACACTTGGGGCACTTTACCAGTCGCCTGAACTTTGAGGAGAGCTTCGTATTTTTCAACTAGCGTTCTGTACGGGTTGTTCTCACTCAGTTCTGCAAGTGACTCCTGTTGACAACACAAACACGTTAGACCTCAAGAGTTATGACCGGTTCAAAATCCAAGGACTGCGGCCATGGCGACTTACTCTAAGGATGGATTGGTAGCTGTCATCGTTGATGAGAGAATCAATTATGGACTCATCGTCGTCTGCAAAGGACGTCATGTCATCAGCTGCTCTCAGGCATCTACTGCACATCTCCCCTTGTCTGAGACACAAACAACAACAGTGTTTAAAGCGATAGAAAAACAGAACAACAAGATAACGTTCAAGATTACAGCAGTGAGTCCTCGTTGATTCTTGCAAACTGTCTAAGAACATGGCGGGGGAGTCAGATTAGCTGAGATTACATGGGAAGAGATGCTGCCAACAATTTAGTACCTACATAAGTACATGTTCATCAAATAAATATCATCCAAAATGGCAATTCTGCTTCATCTACAACTGAAGTAATATTGCCAATACAACTGCTGTGTAGAGATAGAAAATGATTTGACATACATCCAATCTGTTCATTGTGACTGAGGCCGCTCCCTTTGTGAAGAATACTGCTAAAAGTTGCTCACCTGACTTGGTCAATAACAGTCAGCTCGTCTTGTTTCCTCTGCATGTTTAGGAGTGTCTCTTCCAACCGAGAGTTTTCCTGGAACACCCAAAAGAAATATCAATTTAATCCCGCTGTCACTTTTTCTACCATCACGCTGCATCCAACGCTTCTACTTACTTGTGTGATGGTGTCTATTGTGCTTTGAAATTCTTGAAGCTTGGAGCCCTGCCGACTATTTTGGGTCCTCAACTCGGACAGTTGCTCCTTCAATGCTGACATTTCCGCTGCGTCCCTCCTACCGGGCGCAGCATCCTTCATGCTCTCTCGTGCCCTTTCGTAGTCCTCTACTTTTCTGAGCAGTTCCTCGCACCGCCCTTCCAACTTTTCAATTTGTGTTTCGAGGCTGTCAACAAAGGAATAAGGCGTTGAAGAATAAACTTACATAATATTTTGTTTCATTTTGCGCTTGAAGGGGCAATTCGAATCAAGTTTAACAATATGAACAAAGGAGCACAATCATGATCAAAACTTCGCGAAAGTGGAGGCTGAAAAGGCAATTGTCAGGGCTAAGCAAAAAGCCATGAAAAGTATGGACGCTCCCTGTAGGCTGTTCGCCATGGCCACTCAAAATCTGTCCAGAGAGGCACGAGCGCATGATTCCTTAATCATCGAAATAGATTCAAATAATTTGCAGCGTTTTTAGCAAATTAATACGAGATAACTCATCTACATACAAGTGGTTGGCTGCTTCTTTCACATATGCTAGCCTACTTGGTGGAAGATCCAGGTATTTAGTTCGTTTTAATTAAATTGAATTGACTGACATTGCATCAAAATCTCGACTAATAATTTTCTGTTCACCATTCCCTACAGGAACTTGGACTCTGCACCCGGTACAAGGAGGACGACGAATTTGGCCATTGGATGTCAAATGCTGGATGCCATAGTCTTTCTACCAATTGACGAATGCAGCGGAGGCCTCAGCTTGGTGAAATCTGTAACTCCCGCGGATTGTGAGGGTTCGGTCGACTACTTTGATTCCACGTATGTCCATGGAAGTTACCGTCGACAATGGCGCGGAATGCTAGTGGTACAACTACGGCGCAGCCCCCCATTATTCCTACCGCTGCTTTGAAGCGTCCACGAAGTGACTACAAAACGGAGAACGGACGAACAATCAGGCCGAAGGATGGAACAATAGATTCAAACGCCTCGTCGGTACTAAACATCCATCAATCTAAAAGCTGATCATGGATTTCCGCTTAGATACCACTAAAGACCTAATAACTCATCGCATGTGGCCTCTAAGGGACGTCTGTGCACATTGAAAAACCCAAAGTGGTTTGATTTGTAGTGCTGCTAACATCCAGATATTACCAACTGTTGACAATCTTGTGGTTCAATGAGGTACATAAGAACACTCTCTGTCTTTCTTGGCTGCAGAATGTCTGGACTGCTCATTTTTCTTTAGCATTCGACCATGTATGGCAGTCCATCTCCACCCAAGATGGCGTCCTCAGGGAACCTGCCCTGTTCAGTCGCCATGCCTTTGACCTGGGCCAGCTATTGACAATCCACATTTAGCTCACCAACGATTACCAAATATGCCCCCGAATCCAACCTCATGAAATGAATACCACGTATAGGTATCGAACCCAATTAAAATATACTTGCCGTATGCTACAACGTTGGTATAACTTACTTGACGATGTGTTTTTTGTCATTGGTAGACTGCGTGTTCAGGCGATGATTGTTAGTTTCCAACTCAGCAATGCTGATTTCCAACTGCTCGTAAATCCTTAGGCGGGAGTCGTTCACTTCTCTGAGGGCTGCAGTCTGTTTCCTCAGGTACTGCCGAATAATCGAAATGAAACAATTGTTTAACCAGTCTGTGGTTGTCACGCGAAATAAACAAATTATCATAACGTAAATATTTATTTTGTATCGAGCAGCGTAGAAAAAACCCCATTGGCGGGTTTTTATTGATTGGTAAATAGCGACGGGAAAGAAATTATGCTATTCGGTGTTTACATGGTCCTGAGAACTTGATGATTTGATCGGTACATGCTCAGAAATTGAATTACCTGTTAGTCATTCCAAGCGATTTCCACAAATTTAATTTAATTTTTTCCGTTTTTGAAAGTCAATTTCAAGTTCCAATCTTTAAAATCAACGGTTTCGGATTCTCAAAAAATTTGTTTTTTTAATTGTAAAAAAAAAAATTTAATTATAGACGACAATTGATGAGCTAGTAATGATGGAGTAAAATTTCTCGAGAATTTTAGGCAAAGAGAAGCAGAAATTGACCACCATGGGCAAACCATACCAGCATGCTAACCATGGCCATTTTTTTGTTTCCGTTATCGTAATGATCTCGATCACTGTAAATCTGAGGTAAAATTAGGCTGTAACTATACTCAATTAAAGCGTAATCAAATTGAAAACAATTAAATTAAATTGATAAATTTTGTTTGTTTGTAATGGTTAGCCAATTTTAGATCAAAACGAGAAATAAAAGAAGAAATTTGAAAATTAAAGCCTGCGTTAGAGGGAGGAGCCAAAACTACTGCAGTAGCGCTCGTTACTGAAACGATAGGTTAATTTATTACTCACCTCAATTTCTTGCGCTTGATCTTCGACAACATTTTGATGTTGTCGTAGTTGAGATTCTAATTCTTTGTTTCTTTCCAGAAGAGTTTTCCCGAGTTCGGCAGCCAGTTGCAGATCTGTAACAGGCGGATTTACATTATATAGTATTGCTTATTAAACTTTTTACAAAGTGTTTACAATATTGTAGAAAATTACAGTAAAAACTTAAGTTGAATAGGAGAGCTTGTGTGCAGAGAAATTGCAGGATTTGTATATTTCTGGATTAAAGTGAGAAGGAAAAGTAGCAGGGAAAGAGAGAAGTGGATGCGTAATTTATTATTTCCTTCAAGAAGGAATATGATTGAAGTAAATTGAATTCAGGAAAACTTAATTCTTGCCCAAGGGAAGACGTAATTAATCGAAGAAAATGGGCAAATTATTTCCTTCATCATGCGCCGCGATAAAATGATCGAAGGGGTTTTTTTTGCGTTCAATCTCCGCTTCCTGGACCCTGGTTGAGGATGGCAAACTCATTGAAGTGAGGCCTTGAGGTTTGGATGAGCTATTCAGTTGGCAATGAGAAACAATTTCCTAACTTTATCGGGCGAAGGGATAATTTTAATGAAAAATCAACCTTAGGAAGAGGATTTGCCACATTTTTATGAAGACTCGCAAAAAGGCAATGTCACAAATCAACTGAAGGGGCTGCCAACCAAACTTCACTGATGTTGAACAGTGAGACAAATGATAACAAATCAGAATCCATGCACTTCGAAGTAAACAAATAAATTTTCAATTCAATGAGAACTGTCAAAAGCAGAATCTGATGAAACTGTAGCCACTGGGAATTGATCCTGTAGCAGCTCCCCCACTCTAATCCGCTGTTTTTGATGTTCGTCTCTCACGACTCTGACACTTCACATTTTAATGTTAACAGGTTACCATCTTTGTCCATCAACTTGTGAAGACTTGAACCTTTCCTACAATCCATAACATGATTTTAGACAACGACGTGCCAATCGTCTCATCATATTCCGCAGTCTACTTGAAAAAATTCCTGTCAAAAAGTTGTAGTCATCCGCCGCGTTTGGGACAATGGTGAGCTATCGTGCATATTAATTTTGTTTAATGGACACTGATTGACTTAGTGGTGCCACTATAAAATTTCCCTCTATTTCGTTCAACTTAGTTGGGATACAAAAACTGGAGCAGATTTCCAAAGATTGAGGATCTCTAGAATATTCATCCCTTAAAATTGTTAATAATGTACAAAATTCTCGAGAGACTGGCTGTTTTTTTTTTTTTTTTTTTTTTTTTTTTTTTTTTTTTTTTTTTTTTTTTTTTTAAAGAAATGCACAAGATAATTTTGTGCAGCAAAAAAACCGAACCTTGAGGCTGACTGAAAGCTACAAACGGGAATGTGGACCGGTAGATTCGACTTTCTGGTCGGCTAGAACCCCGTCATTTCACCAACGCGAGATTATAATGAGGTTGTTGTGATTTCGTCGTGACTAGATTATGGGGAAAGAAAACATCAAGTAAAAGTGAATCAACGTGATTCTGGCGTTGATTTGGACCCGAAATGGCGGATTTCGTTCGTTCTATTTCTGAAGATCTTGAAAGAAATCGTAGCGAGGAATTTTGTCGTTTGGTTAATTAGTGCGGCCTAGTGTTTCGTCTGACGTCACTAATTACCGACTGTAAGAATCAACAATTAGTTGGAGAACAAGTAACACGAGTCGATTTATTCGAAAGAACGCACAATTACACTTTTCACTCAACATAACACAATATCTCCTGACACTATGCATATTTTGGTGACAAAAACAGCAATTATTTGAGAGCATTAGAATGGGTGTGGCGGGTCCCGGACCCATTCCAATCGATTCAGGGTCCAAAATTTAGTGGAAAATGACACCCCACACGCCTAGGTACCAGAAATCCCGAATACATATTCAAAATGGGTAATAGATACCCAATTTGACCCATAACTTCTTCCAGTGGGTGCCAATCGTTCTGGGACCCATTTCATTGGATTCAGCGTCCAAAATTTAATGGAAAATGATACCTCACTCGCCTAGGTACCAGAAATCCCGAAAAGACATTTTTCAAAAAACCACATTTTGACCCCTATCCCGCCCAAATTTGGTCCGATCGGGCTGAAAAGTTTCGAGGACCGTCCTAGGCCGGGAACAGACCCCTGACCCTAATTTCAGATTTTTTAAAAATTTTCTACTACCAAAAACGGCGCGGACGGTGGACGGCGTACGGCATACTACGTACGGCGGACGGGCATTGACCTTTTTTGATCTAGACACCATGAAACGTCCAGATGTCCAGCAGATTATTCAAGGAATAACCAACCAAAAACGCTAATTTTTTTTTTTTTTTTTTTAATACTTACACAACGAATTTTTGTTTTTGCGACCATCGTGACACGCATTTCCGCCCTATCACCTGCTCACTGTGAGTCACGAAGGCTCGATACTCCACCGTATTGATTTCTGGTACAAGTTACCTCAATACGTAATATCCCAAACTCAGACGATGTACAGGCAACTGTTTTTGAATTCACGCACAAAATTGTTTTTAGAACAATCCAGTCAAGTACATGGATGGTCACTTACGATGCGTTTAAAGTGAACATATAATTGTGTATATAATTTCAATGGAAGAGATTTTTCATTTAAAGGCCATCTAACGTATCGATATGTATCTCATTAGTACGCTCAAGGTAGCACTTGTGACTGGAAGGAGCTTGCGAAACATCAAGATGATCTTCGAGCAAAAAATCTAGAAAGAGCGGCCTTGACACGATTGGCCTCTCGTCGAAAAGCCTGAACCATTTTGGAGCGGGTGTTTTCGAATGCCTGATTTCGGGTTGAAGAAGAAACTAGGCGGATGCAATGAGCGAAAAAGAAAACTCTGCGCCTGATTCCGACCGGCAACAAGGACTTTTTCGATTGGCAATCTCAACACGCCTTCGTCAGGTTGCCATATAGGCGCTCCTATTGTGGTCACTTATGAGTCCGTTGCTCTCGACACTGCGGTTCAACTTGTGAATTACCCACTCAGGATCAAAAAACAACAGTTCTTCTTAGTAGGTTCAATCTCCGATAGTGAGAAGTAGAAGAGAGGCTGAGCAGTCACGTTGTATTAACCACTGTCTCACGGCAGCCTCAACAATGCTCAAGATACAATTTTGTGAAAAATGATTCAAAAAATGAAATAAACACTCAAAATTGATGCTTAGTAATTGGAAGAATTCATGGTAATATTGAAAAGAAGCAGGAAGGTAAGGGACAATGGAGAGGGAGAGACACAACTTCCCACCAAATAGGAACAATCCAATCTCGGCGCTAAAGCCCTTCAAAAACCGGGGCCTTCTTAACGGTTCACCTTCAATCCTTCCTGTCCTGTGCAGGGCAAGGCAAATTTTTGTACGGCAAGCTGCGACAGTTCCTCCACAACATTCTCCAACCAGTGCAGAAGACCATCATCCTCCTCCAAGTCACTCTCCTGAGCTCTGCGTGGATAGTGTTTCGGTATTATCCCCTCCACGTGGCCCAGCCATCTAATGCTCATTGACAAATGCCACCAAATTGGGTACTTTATACAGGCTCTTAAGCTCAGCATTCCTCCTAATCCTCCAGATCCCTCCCTCATACATAGGACCAAAAATCCTCCGCACCCAGATGAGGCAGTCCATGCCTCACACCCATACGTGACAATGGGCCGTATGATTGTCCTGTAGCTTTGCGCTGTTGTTTTGGCTGCCCAAAAACACATATTTCCACTGGGCGTTCTAGCTTTTGTTACTTTGGTAATAAATGCCCCTAAGTACTTGAACTGATATCGCACAGGAAGGCGCGGGAGTAGTCTTGAGTGAGGTCCTCATGTACATTGTTTTTTATTCATTTATGTACAGCCTCCTCAGCCTTGCTCCGCTCCCAAACTCGTCTACTGATCTTGAGAGGGATAGGAAGGTTTGGGCCACGTCTACATCATCAGCGTAGACCAAGTGTTGCGTGAGCCTGATGTTTATGATTCCACCAGGATTGGTTTGAATGCCTTAAGCATACACCTCCAAAGTTATGCATGCGCAGTAATCCGTTTGAGTGTGGTTATTGTGTTGGCAACACGGATATAGCGTAGAAGAAGCAGTTGAGGACTCAAAGAGTTCTTATCATCCTGTTAATGATAAGCAAAATACAACTTTTTTCACTTTTATTATAGAAGTTTTGGCATTTTCAACACCAAGACAGTTGAGTTAGGAATAAACAATTAACATCATCTAGTATAATAAATGGATAACATATTATACCAAAGGTGATATGAAACAATACTAGTGTGCAATGCAAGTGGCTTGGATAGGGTCCTATTAGGAACTTGATAATGATCCTATCTAACGGCTTTGAAACTTCATTCGCTCCTTGTTTGTCTCCCATTCCGCACGTGACGTCCTGACTTGTACCAACTTTCTATGTCGTCTCAACCGTATTTTCTTTTATTTGTTTTATTTTTTCCGTTTCATACCCTCTTTATCAACGTTAATAATACGTGTGACTGAGATGACTCCAAGTCGTTGAACGAAAAGAACTCGATAGAAAGCTTCAATGTCACGCTTCGAGGTCTCTCTCCTGTTAATTATATTCCTCCACCAGACCCTAACCTCCCACGAGGTACGACACGAATACACAAGGACATTCTGGGCATGAAGTAGCAGAATTTTTTTTCCTTCCTTGGCAATATTCATTTCTATGACAAAACAAATATTCTAAAAACGTGTCTAATCATTTGTTCATTTGATTGGCGGCGACATGTTTGAAACGACCATATTAAGAGCACCTAACACACTTCATTAAATGAATAAAATTATATAATTTTGCGACGACTGGGGAAAATGACCAGAAAATAAGGGGTAAAGGAAGCCCGGATGTTGCTCGAGGCAGGAGACAGCGAGTTCCTGTTGAAAGGACCCACTTTCAAAGAGAACCAGGAAACTCCCCGAAATGGCTTCAAGAGCACAAACCGCAATATAATTTAGTATTTTCTGAGGCACAAAACCGTCAAAGGGATTCAGAAATAGCTCAAAAAGCACGAAACCTAATCGTTCTGTAATCCAACCTGATAACCTGCTTAAAGTCAAAATTACAGCACTATCTTTGATTATTTTAGTTTAAAAACAAAATTTACTCTTCCAGCGAATCCCAATTTCATAATTTATAACTCCAAAACCAATTTATACACTGCAACAACACAGCAAATCATAAGTACTCTCCTCGGTTGCTGAAATTGTCTAGTGGCAATTGAGTCAGAGCAATGTGAGTACAACTCTGATTACTTCTACCATTAATTATTATAATTATTATTAAACAGATTATTTTCCTTTGAGTCTTGGTGCAACCATTAATTGAACCATCACAGTATAATAATTTTTTATTATCCCATCCCCTGGAGCTTGTGGGTCTACTATCGTGTTGCTGACAACGAGCAACTTACTGCGATAAAAACACGATAGATGCTTTTTGATTAATCTCAAACTCTGTCCACTTTTTAATTGTACTTCAATAACTTTTGGCTTCAAATTGAATTATAATTTCACTCATTCATAAATATTATGATATGATATAATATTTAACATCAAAGAATAACCCAGAATCAATCTGGGCTTTGTGGCCATCTTTTTGTCACCTATGCCTCCACAATTGACTAAAATTAATTTTAAAATGGAAAACAATTTTTCTTTACAATATTACAACCTTGAATTCAACTTGGCCACGCCACATAAATACATAAATACACAATGCATGGAGATGCCCAGACTAATATATTGGTTATGTACCCGTAAAACAAGCAAAAACCCAAAATTTGAACAATTTCCGGATAACATCGCTTTTACTGGTAAAATAAGCTTAAAAATGTTTATTAGGTAAATTTTAGAGTGTTAAACCTCTTATCGATTAGGTATCTTATGTAGGGGGACTCTGAAACATGATATACCTGGTGAAAACCAGGCAGGTAAAGTTACTTTTGAGTTCTAAATATTCTTAGAACTAAATAGACTTTACGTGATCCCGCCCAATTGATCAGCACTACTATTTACTTTTTGCTAATTAAAAATTTTGAAGTTGAAAGGTTTGTGGACGTTTGCAATTAGGGAAAGATGAATGTGTAAAAATTTGATCTACATGAAAAGGGACTGACGAAATGTGAATTATTGCTTTCAGTTACAAGGCATGAGTGAGCTAAGTTAGCCCTATGCTAATTTTCATGCTCCAGCAAGATGGAGAAAGCCAGGACGACTGCAATATTGTAAGTATTGTAATGTTCGCTCTCATCTACGCTGTGTTGGCAAAAAATTTCGAACGTTGGCTGATGGAATGACTTGGCTTAATGGCGAATTGAGACCAACGTGGAATTTATTGGTGCCTTTTTGGGGGGGAATTTTTCATGGGAAAAGCTCCAACGACGAATGGCACTGCTGTTGCGAAGTAGGGAACGGGTGCTGCCACCTGCCAGCCCGCGGAGGAGAGAGTCCGCTAATCAATAACGCTGATAGCGAACCGCGAACCCCTTTGAAGCCAATATTCGGGTAAAATTCGATACGGTTACCTTTTTCGTAGCTGGTATTGCAGAGGAGGCAGGTGTAGCCGTCGTCGACGTCGGCCTCCTGGCCGTCCCTGCCATCCTCCTGTTCCCTGAAGAAAGCTGAGTAGCCTTCTCCAGTCACGCGATACGCCATTATCACAGATCCCGAGGAAAACGCGGATTTTGACTAATACCGTTCCGCGGTTCCTAGAACGGAGCTTTACACAATAAGCTGACTAGAATGACATAGTTGAAGTCGTTCGAATTCTACAATGACGAGAACTCCTTTTTTCGGAGCTGCTGGGTCACACAGGACGACGCCCTGGGTCTCGGGACATGGCCAACACCCGAAGACAACTCGGCCGTCACTGAAATGCAGTGATAATGATTCGCGACCCGAGCGCTGCGTGGCGGTCGTTGGCACAAACTGTCAAGGACTCTGCGCCCAGTGGGCAGGGAGGATTCTGGAACAGTGAAAGAGCGCGTGAAGGACGAAGGACTTGTTTTGTATTTGTTTTGTCTTAAATAGTGCCTTTTTAGCCGCAGTCGACTGTTGAATGAGTTTCTCATTCAAATGTCTTCCAAATCGAACCAGTTCGGCCTTTCAAATATCCCTGTTCCGCTGCCATACAAGAAACCAAAACCGTTTTGTCGGCATTATAAACGAATTCACATAAATTCAATCCAACTTATTTCGTTTCTTGCACGTTTTAGCAAAATCTAATAAAAATGTTCGACTTTGTAGCTTTTGTAAAAATTGTTTAGACGAGAAATACCTTGTGTCCACCAAACTCATTTTGAGTTTTTGGCTTATCTCCTCACACTCACGGCTGACAAATGTCAAACCTTTATTAAACATTAACAAACTTCAAAAGGTTGGTACCTACTCATATTCAAAACATATCCTCCTCGACCCGTATCCCCCCTTTTTCCAGCCACCATTTGTCGAAATACCCATTTCACCCATACTCTGCCTCTGCCCGAGGCGATTGAGCTGAACATGGGTTAAGCTATGATAAAATTTCCATATTGTTCAATAATTCACCCATTTATAATATAATCAGAAAGTAAGCGACTACATTTTTCTCAAGTTGAAACATATGAGTTCATACTCACATGTGAATCGTTTGGTTTAAACTTAAATTCAGTCTTATTATCCAAATTGTTTTTGCATTTCTCTAATTTATTAATTTTCAAATCTCTAAATCATTTTTTGACACTATGGAACCACAAACAGACCAAAATAAGGAGTGTGCGGGCACTGATAAAAAACGGTAAGCATAATGTGTTATTACTCCAGTCCACATCATTAAGGTGGGTTTTAAATAAAACCTGCCAACATCGCCAGATGGCGCACAAGCCGCAGCTTTTTGCGGTAGGTCCTTTCTTCTTTGACCAGCACGTCAAATTATATCAGTTGGAATGAGCTAGTGGAAAAAAAAACCGTCTTAATTGATTCATATTAGGCTGCTTTAGCCTCATTGTTCTATTACATTCGTATTTACCCCAGAAAGCTGTCCTTACAGGCACAGCCGAGAAACAAGCGCTAAAAAAGCGGTCAAGAGGAAGGCATCGAAGATGCCAGCTGCTGACAGTTATTGCAAAAGACTTTGCAAGTCGAAAAGAGCTTCAAGATCGAAATCACGAGGGATGAATAAGTCAAGTAAGGGCAGTTTTCCTACAGATTTGGCATATTTGCAACAAATAGTTCTACAATCACCCTTATTACATACAAGTTATTGGCCATACAAATTATTGGGATCTAAAGCTTTTTAATTCCCTCAATTTTATCCAGCATTCAATAAAATTGGCGCTTCAATCTATCAAATTGGCCCTCGCAAACAGCTTTTTGGCTCATCTTACTATTACTGTAATAATACAAATGTATTCGTTTCGGCACAAAAAAAAAAAAAAAAAAAAAAAAAAAAAAAAAAAAAAAATCTGGGGACTTGAACGTGTGGATTATTATTTTCCAATGTATCTTGGGCGCAAAATTGACTCCAAAACCATTGCCACACATTATTAAAGGAAGGTATTTTGAGAACAGGTATGTTTATTTTAATTTCCTTTATTCCTATCACACATTTGCTGAGTTTTGTGTTGCGGTCTCCTAAAGAAGATACAATTTCATAACAAATCTATTGTTTTTGCAACGTCTGTCTCAAGAATACTGCTTAATTAGACTTATTATGCAAATCTCTTTCAAATAATCTCAAAATAATAATCAAAGAATTATTTTGTCAGAATCGGGCTCTGGAAGAAGACAGTCGAAGAGTCGGCATTCCACACAAAGAAGGAGTTTAGGGATGAGAAAGAGCAAGACTGGCCAGAGAGTGGGCCAAAGAGGTCATTCAAAGAGTCGCCACTCGAAAGGAAAAGGGCGGTCAGAGATGAGAAAGTGCAAACCTGGCCAGAGAGCGGGCCAAAGAGCTCATTCAAAGAGTCGCCACTCGAAAGGAAAAGGGCGTTCAGGGATGCGAAAGTGCGTCTGCAGGTCTAAGTAAGGAGTAAAGAACAAATATGCTGGTGTCACTGTTACCTAATAAATTCAAACAAAATCATAAAAAGCGCATGTTTACTGGTACCTCATTTGGCCTAAGTTGCCTAACTTGTTAATGGCTCAATGCCAATATTAATAAACAGGCAGCTTTGAGGCAAAATCTCGCCCTTTTTTTAGTCCTTAGGTATGATGATTCTTACTGGAGTTGGTATCAAAGAAATTTTCTTCTCTTCTCTTTAACATTTCAAAGTAGGTTCCAAATCCGAAATTTCCAAAGTGGGCATTCACAAGGAACAAATCTGCTACCGTGCTCATTTTGGGACTTGGTCGAGGTTACAGCTGACAGGTGCGATTTTTTACTAAATTTTAGTTGCTGAATCGATTTAGGTCAGAGACATCTTTCCGGTTGCATTTGGACCTTGACTTTTTTGCTCGATCAAACCAAATTTGGGGAGGGTATGGGTAAAAATGTATTTTTTGAAACTCGACCAGGGACTTTTTGGGAACTAGCCATGTGGGATATCATTGTCCACTAAAGTCTGGACGCTGATTCAATTGGAATTAGTTTGGGCCTCTCCACACCCACTGTTTTTCTTGTACTCTTGCTCTAAGGATTAATAATTCAGGATGAATTTGCAGCTTTTCCCATTAAATAAGGGACATTATCGGTTCACGAGGGCCCCAAAAGGATTGCCGCCCACTGGAAACAATACCAACCTAAGGGGGAATTTTAAACACTTGTATATTTGTGGAATTGTATGGAAAATTGTTCGAGATCTCGACTGTGACGCCGAATATTACTTAAATTCTGGAATAGTTTGCATACTGCGAACGCCTATTCGAAGTAGGTGATATGTGATATGTGATACATTGTCTTTTCAAGAAGGGAACGGCGGATGTTAGGCAAATTCCGCACATCATTCGAGCGCCGAAGAACAGTCTAACCACCACCAGAAGGGGTTGGTTTGCTAGGTTTATTTCCTCAATGGTATTTCTATCTCGCGGCCATCCATTCGAAGTTTTATCTCCCAGGCAATTCACCAAACTGGTTTCATCGAATAAAACACGCCAGTCTGCTCATTTTTTCTATGAATCTATTCAAAATAACGTTTTCTGGA
Organism: Cyrtorhinus lividipennis; assembly: GCA_019603395.1. Taxonomy (NCBI): domain Eukaryota; kingdom Metazoa; phylum Arthropoda; class Insecta; order Hemiptera; family Miridae; genus Cyrtorhinus; species Cyrtorhinus lividipennis. Next base: position 1,099,972 of record CM034008.1, on the reverse strand, counting down.
TTTACAATTACCAACGAACGAAGTGGTATTTTATCTCTTATTCAGTGAAACGATATTTTTAAACTCCGTTTGCTTCGATTGTGACTCGATTGATTAGAAAATGACTTATCACAGCGATAATTTGAGGGAAAATAAGGGAAAGACATACATTTTGAGAACGGTAACAACGTGTCATGCACCGTTAAGTTACGGTTCTGGTCAAGAGAAGCCTTCATATAGTTCGATAAAATTATTGAATTTGACTACAAGAGAACTTTTTTGATAGATTCTACTTATTTTATATTTTCATTTATTTTACCTGATATAAGAGTCTGTTCTTCCTGAGCATACGTTTCTTTAGAGACGATTGGGTGATACCGGTACATAACGAACGAAATTGCAATACACCTCCTTGAGCCGAATGCGCACAAAGTTAAATTCAACTTTTTCTCGCGTTGTATTCACAATAAAAATACAAAATTTCGGCGAATCACTGTACCGGCACACGCGGGCTCCGTTCGAACAGACCGGACGAGAGAAAATGGCGGGAGCTCGTGGCCGACTGATGAACTGATGATTCAGACGCTCGTGCTGGATCCTGGTCCATCTGTTTAATTTATTAGCGAAAAACGGGAGCCACCTTGAACTCTTGGAACGATAAACGCCACAGTCCTCGAGTTCAACAATCGAGTCGTCGGTGGAGGGCGTTTGTTGTCGTGAGAACCAATACAGATAAGAATGTGGGCTGGCGAGGAGCTCCTTGATTCAACGATTGTTTCCCTTCGAAACGTTACATTATGAGACTCGAAGATAATGATAAGATGTGATCCGAATCGCCACAACACGAAAATCAGGTGAATCCCATTCAATTTCGCAGTGATTTGCAATGAGACTCGAGCTCTAGTGGCAAACGCATCATACAACGTCCAGACGATTCCGGCTCTAGTTTGTCCTCGAAACTTTTCAGCCCAATCGGACCAAATTTGGGCCGGGTAGGAGTCAAAATGTGTATTTCGAAAAATGGATTTTCGAGATTTTTGGCGATCCAGGCGTGTGGGGTATCATTTTCCACTAAATTTTGGATCCTACATCGATTAAAGTGGGTCCGGGACCCGCCACACCCACTGTTTTTCCTATTTTTCCCCATGTTGAAGAAATGAGTCTCCATGCGCCTGGTCCGAGGAATAACCAACCCGTATGTAAGAATTTGCAGATTTTTTTTTTTTTTTTTATAGTTTTGTAGGCTGTCAATTTTCTGCTTACTTTGGACGCTGAATCGATTTACATTGGTATTTATGAGTCAAAATTATTATACCGAAGACACAATAAAAAGTTCCCCCACTTTTATCTTTACTTTGGAGACCTCTAGAATACGCGTCCTCAAAAACCAACTACGGTGACCAGCTAAAATAATGAACAGTTGCGGAATTTTTCACGAATTTGACGCTTTTGACATTTTCTACATTTTAATTTTCCTTCTTCATCTTCAGAGACCAATTTTTCCTTCGAAGTTGAAAATTTTTCTTTTGAGACCACCCTCGTGCACGCCAACCGCTCTTGATAACGTGGGATGTGTGCGAAGTAGGAACGGTTTTTCAAGGGAAAGAACGTGTTTGCTAATCATTCTGCTCTCTGGTGTTTATCGAGAAAGAGAGAGCGCTCATTATAGAAATTGCATGGTTGAGGGAAAAATGGATAGTAACTAGGTAGGTAGGTTGGTAGGTAAAGCAAATTTACATTAGTTTTGACTCGGAGGGAACAGCTTTCTATAAGAATCTTCCCCGCTCTGGGTCACTTTTTAAGGCCCGGATTGTACCTAGTGAGTTGCGTTTGGAGTTCGTTCATACTTGACACTGTCAGGTTGTATTGTGTAGTTCCGACGTGGAAAATATATTCGTCGTACTACGTAGATACGTCCTACAAGTCACGAAACGGGATTTCTCTAGCGTGGTTCTCATTAGTGATGCAGCGCTTTCGACCACTTGTTCTGGTTTTTAAGGCGACAACAGGAGGCGTAACTGTACATATGCAGATGAAGTCGCGGAATAGGAGCAGAACTATTTCGATTGTCAAGTATAACATGGGTGGCTCTCGTTTCGGCGTCAATCCACGCTTGACCTATCCAACATGAGCTGATTTTGATCCTATAACAGATCTCTCTCCTCGACGTTACTTAAAATCCAATCGCCGGTTATCGCATCAAGTTTCGGGATCACGGTAATTACGAAAATTACGGTCGAAAGGAACAGAAAGTGAGAATTTTTCTACCGCTCGGCGTTAAATCCGCTCACGACGCGATTGACGAGAACTTTTCTCACTGTAGCGACCGTTTTCCTCGCCTTTCAAGGCCGTCTCGGACGTGCTCTGATTTCTTTCATACCGCGGGATAAGCTCGTTCCACGAGTTAAGGACGAGATATGCCTCTTGTCTCCTGTCACCGGATTCGCACATTCCGCTGACGCAGGGAGAAATGGGTTGCCATCGTGAGTAACACTATTCGGATGATTGAGCTAGCGAGGTTCTGGTAATAACTGTACGAACGTAAAACTATAAGTAGAGCACGATGGCGTGGAAAAAGTACCTTTGGGCTCATGGAGTAAGTATATACTACCTAACTGGAAAAAAAGGTGGACAATTTTTAGTTTTTGTTGCTCAAAAAATCACATTACCACTCTTTTTGACCCATGAGCATTTCTCTTTTGATGATCTGCGATCAATTCAGCGTCCGCAATCCAGTGAAAGTTTATATTTTACACGCCTAGATTGCCAAAAATTTCAAAATACGCATTTCCCATACCAAATTTCCAAAAATACCCACACTTTACTTCTGTTTGCGGCAATCGGGCTGAATATGAATTAGGCTCAACTGACGCAAAGCTCATGCACAAAATTTCAGATTTTTAAAGTGTTTAAAGGCCTTTTTCTTCTACCCGGACGGTACAAAATGAGCTAAGCCCAACTGAGCAGAGTTCAAGTGATTTTTTTAGGTATTCAATAAATTTTAGAGTTTTTTTTGGTTCAGTTGATGTCACTTTGAATTTGGAGTTTAAAATCTCCTCTGAAAAACTTGTTTATTTTTAGGCTCATCGACATGACTCCCTTTTTTCTTTCTCATATTTTAAGGCAAGCAAAGCGGGTATTAACATGTTTTTATAAGATTTTAAATGTTATAATAATAATCGAACGTGACCCAATCGTCAACAGAACTGGCCAGTGAGAAAGGAACCTTGTGCAACACGGTACAACACTCCTGATATGGTATTTGGAGAGCCAAGACCTGTTGGTGAGTTACCTTATGAGGGAATGTAGATTGTGTCCTAGTAATTCACCCCCCCCCCCCTCCCTCCTTCAACAAGTATTTGTCCGAGTGAACATTGGCTTATAATGGTAAGTTAGATGTTTAATTCAGTATGCTAACCCGAATATGCTGCGGATAAATGGTTTGTACTCGTACATTGAACTCTTCATATTAAACCCTTCATGCTAGATCAAATGGAAGGTACCTGTGAGAATATACCCGTGTTGTTGTGAAGCGGGCTGAGGGTCCAACCCTAATACTATCTCTAATATGGAAATCGAATCATAATCGAACTCCTAGGTAGTTCAAATAATTAAATGATTCTTATTAATAAGCGCTATTGAACGGATCATCATTCATTCAACCCTTACTACTCCACTTATGTATTGCTAGCATAATTTAATTGGCGTTTTTATTCAATTTACAGGTCACTAACAGGCGGGCAACAGAAAATGAACTAAACCCAGTACGATTACGAACACTTAAGGTCACGATCACACTCTGTTGTGAGCTATTTTGATCGAAGGAATGACTCGAGCCAAAAACCCGTAAATAGGTTCGCGGGAATACGATGCGTAAACACATTTCAAGATCAACACTGCTGAAAAGAACCGTTTTTCGAGAAACTGAAGCAGTAAATTAGGGATTAAGAGTAGGAGTTGGCTCCTCATATAAGATTTTCTTTCATTAATTCTTTCAGGTAGTTCTTGCACATGTGGTAAAAAGTATCTTAGAGGTTTTTGGGGTGAGTTATTTTCTTCTTAAATGTTCACCTCTGGTTCTGCCTTCTTTCAAGGCAATTATTGCAAAACCCATCTCAATTAATTTAATACTGCCGTGATTTAGTGAAAAATATCCGTCTAAAAATACGTCTAGGTCTCCAAAAATCTCAAAAACCCATTTTTGCCCATTCCTCGCTTTGGCTTAGGGCTATTAGTCCAAAACCTCTCAATTTTCAATAAGTTATTTTCAGAAAATTGTTTCTCTTAAAAAGAAAAAAAAAGTGAACCACCCCCTGAGGAGTCTTGACGAACGGAAGAAAGCTGGATTTTACATTTCACTTCAACCAGTCGGCGTCGGCGGGCATCACCTGTGGCTCGGCATCTGTCTGCGGTCGGGGCACACCTGTAGTTCACAATTAAAAAGACCACAGCTCTCTTTGATGGAGAATGGAGTCGTGGTGGGCATCACAATTCATGTAGAGGAGATCAGCATTTTCGTGATGATCATGAATCTCGTAGTTTCACCGAGGAAATTAATTCTGCCAAAATTAGAAAGAGAAAGATTCTGAAGTTCGGTTCACCATTAATTGAATTTACCAATCTCTTCAAGATGGAAATATTTTCAATTTGAAACCTGATTTTCAACAAAAGGAGACAACAATATAACACCTACTTTCATTTACAACGAAAAGAAAATATTGAATACACTGTTGGAAAAGAGCTAATACACCAGGTATTAAATTGAATTTTTTCAATCAGGCCCAAGCCGTACGAAGAATGGTCAAATTAAAAATTTGAAAAACCTCAAAAGTAGTGTAAACTAATTCACTGCATTTTGTTATTTTAGGTGGATCTCGCTCTTGAGAGAAAGTGTATCATCCAAAGTACTACTAGAAGGAAGAATCAAACTGAATTGGAAAGGTAATGTATGAAGTTAGTTCTGTTCTGCTGGGCTAAATTATATAATAACAAAAATAAAAATATTAATAGTAATAAACTTGCTATAAAAACACTCCATTCAACTAACCAAGCCTCCACCCTAACCTCCCACTTGCCTGCCTCAGCTACCCACCCCCGTCTACTTGAGTCCAGCCCTAACCTTTTGCTTATCCCTCCCTACCACTCCCCCCCCTTGCAGAATTCCCTTCAACCAAACCGCCTCAACCTGTACTGTCTTCCCTGCATCATCCACATTCACCCCAAACATGTATAAACCTCTAAAATTCCATTCTTACTCTCATTAGTAGGATGGACAACGATGTCTTAACATAAAGGTACTCCCCCACTCCACCAAATATCTTAGGTTTTTGAGTTTTTCTCTAATGTAAACTAGAAAAAATATGTTTTTGTGGGCTGCTTTTGCTGCAAATCAGCTGAGGATAGAGAATCGGCCTCTGAAATTTGCTGCCTAATATCGCAGTATCCACAACCTGTGGCTCACGTTTTTGGCATTGTTCAGTTGGCAGCCTTTAGACGTACAGAACAAGTGATGTTGCCCATGTTCACGTTGACATTTCCCAAACATGTCCTGTATTTCTGTCTTAAATAGGGTTTCCTGATAATTTTCCAAAATTGAAGGCATATTGGCTATTTTGCCTACTTTTCTCGCCTCCTGTACATTTTGGAAGAAAACATAGGGGAAAAAAAATGCAAATTCTTTATTGTACTGGAACAAGTGGATGTCAAATGAGGAAGCCTGTCGCAACGGTCACTGTACCGCGTTTTCAACAAGCAAATAATTATGTAGCATATTCAACGATTTGTATTGTTTGAAGTGACCTCTTTGACTGTTCATTTCGACGGGGTCTTTTGGAATTTCATCGCCTTGGTGGTTGCGTAGCGGTTACATTTCCATATTTTCTAACTTGCAAAGAGCTCCTTGCTACACGTCGGTACAAACCTCGGGTGAGACTCAACGTGATCCGCGGATATAAAAAGGAACCGTCGTTTTTCTCCACACGACACCGCAGAAAAAAACGGGATTTAAATTTGTTTTACATAATGTCTGTAATTACCGATCCCACATTGGAACGAAGTTTTGAATCTCGTCGAACGTGACTATATTTCTCTGGGCGGCGCATGAAATCGTCGTTTTATACGAAAAATAAGAAACCGCAATATCCCGCGAGTATGGTATTTTTCTGAAAAAGGAAAGGGCTTGTGTACTTTCACTGCAGGGAACCTACATCGTCGTGTCAATTAGTGGAAGTCTGCAGGAGGAGTTGACATGGCTGCTCAAGTGAAATAACGTAAAACGCTTGAGTTTGTATCATTGTATCGAGTAGGTACAAAGGTGTCAATTAACACCTACACCAATTCCTGTCTCACAATATGTAAGCGATTGAAACATACGCAGCAAAAAATATAATAAACGGCACTAAAGGCACCACAAGTAAAATTCCGAGAGCTGGAAACGCGGCGAGCACTCCAGTGCGGACGACGGACGCGATGGAACTGAAAACCGATTTCGATGAAACTTCACGTGAAGTCTCCTCGGCATAATTGGCACAAACGCATAGTAACGTCGTCAGAGCGATCGTACGAGCGATCGAAACATACATGTTGAGCGGTATTCACAAATGTCTGCGGCGCAACAGAGTGAAAGATCTCAATAAAATAAAATATTGGTCAATCGATAAATGATTCGTAAAATGGATCACAATAGATAAAAGCACCGCAACACTCAATTTTACGACACTGAACTCATTGCCGCCAGTGATTGCTTGACAATGGGGTGTACCCACCTTTCCAAAAATTGCATGCAAAAAGGGGTAATCTGGAGAGCATGAGCCTGTATCACTTTCGCTTAAAATCAAGATAGTTAATTTTTTTTTAATTGGAGACAATTTCGTGACAGTGTTCAGCGTTTCCCTCCCGCCCCTATTGAGACAACTCAAGTGAGGTCCATCATTATAATAGATGAAACAAATTAAAAAGTATAAAATAGATGTAAAAATAAAGCAATATTACCTCCATCGGAGTGGAGTAGTATCTTACGATGGGTTTCTGGCGCATCATCATTCTTCAATTGAAACTGTTAAAAGTGAAATTATGCACACGCCAATGTTAACAAGTCGTTTCAACAATTTCCTCGTTAGTACTCGTACCTCTGATTCGAGCGAGATTTTCATCGTGAAAATACACACGTCTCCCGGAACTTGCTGCCTCATTTGGTCAGCTGATAGTAGCCGATAAGTGAGAGGCCTGAGAAAATTGAAGTTTTCGTAAGAGCTATCAATCGCGGAAATGCTTACGTGCGAGGAACGTCTAAACTGCCGTTGTATGCAAATTCGAGATTGGACAAGTTAAGATTTCGTGACTTGACGGACGTTTTGAGGGCGATGGCTCATTGGTGGAAGAAACAGTTTAATTGTGTTTTATTGACGGTGTTATAGGGGAAAATGTTGGCTTAGGGACTTCATGGATGTGCAGTGCGGACTTGCGTAAAATGAACTCTTCGCGACAGTCAAGTACTTATTAAAAAAAAAAAAAAAAAAAAAAAAAAACTGGCAATTTTTTTGCAATGGTTGATTATTCCTTGGGGTAAGAGTGTGGGGAAAACAGTGACTTATTCCGATCGAGCCAGCGTTTAATATTTAATAAAAAATAATCCCTGACAAAAATTGGCAATTCCTAAAAAAAATTCGAAGCCTACTGAATACGGCATGGACATACGAAAAAATGGTTAAGAAGAGTCACTACGCCATTGGAGTTCGATAGAGAGCATCCAAAATATCAGGAATTTGGGGGGAAAATACAGATTTTGTCATTAACCTGACACCTTTGTAGCCTCATTTTGACGTTATTCGACGCAAAGACCGAAACGACTTTAAGTATCGAATCTGCTGTTACGCAGCAACCTTTTATATCTTCAATTCCATTTGAAGAGTTACTGACAGAAACTTGTTAGCGGAAAACCAATTTCAATCATAAGAGCCGTAAAACTGTTCTAGCTGTACAAAAAACTACCGTATTTATAGTTATTGCTCGATTAAAATTGGCGTCTTGTCTGATAGGTTGACGAGTGGGTCCAGTTCATCCACATCATGCGACCGAGCTCGTTACTTGTTTTCACGGTGTTCTTCGCGATAGCAGGCGACTGTTGGGCAGAAGCAAACCCAAACCTGATGGATTTCGTCCTGGGCAGTTCTTCAGCTGGTCGAGACATTGGAACGACGACTTCGACCGAGAACACGCCGCACCCTTTGCATCCTGAAGACTCGGGTTGTTACTGCACTTGCGACGAGCGGCAGGAATTAGGCGCAGTTCGAAAATTGTTGACGTTCTTGACGAAGAAAATCATTGTCGCTTTGTCACTCACTCTGCCATATCCATTTTCGATGATCGGCATGGCCGAGAGGATGCTCAAGTAATCGTTGTTTCAACTCGACACGACTTCCAGGCAGCCAATCACTTGCTGGGCTTAAATCCAACCTCTGCAGTGGTTACTTCGTGCCAGCCAACCTGGAATTCTGCGTTAACTCACCCTGATTTGTCCTCATTTGTAATAAATACGTACTATTGAAGCGGTGATAACTCTCCCATGTCTTATAGCTGTATTTGTTGAAAATTTCTGTATAAAACACCGCCGCACTTTGGCAGGCAACTCAGAAGGTAAGCCGTTGTTTGTACATCAAGAAGAACACACTCAATCGAGAAGGTTTTTCTGCATTTTGGCCACATTGGTGCAAACACGTCTTCAGCAGGAGATGGTCATGAACTCAGCTTGTCGTCGACGACTCAACAGCCTCAAGGACTTTGATTGCTCCTGATGCTTTGGAGTATTCGACGTGCTCGCAGCGGTCGTAATCAACTACTTCAGGTTGCGATTTCAGCAATCAACTGCTCAATTTCCAGGAAACTTCGTCTTTCTAGCATCACTGCAAATCATCTCAGACCCAGCGTCAACATGTCGACAGACAGCGGTCGATGGTTCCGAAACGTGATTACCTAATCTTTTTAAAAATCCGCCGTGTTGAACGTATTAAGACACGAGGCACCTGTCTCATTTGACCTATGAGCCGTAACACCTAAGATCTGCCGTAGGTGGGGCACTCAGTCACGGCGCGAGGTAAAAGTATCGTCACGAAATGATAGTAACGCAGCTTGTATCAATGGAGAATACACCTGTCGGTTGCATACCTACTTCATAGGTCAACTCCAATTACAAAAACTACTCATTTCCACCGAGCAAAAATAGCAATAGGTCTCTTGGAGGAGGAGTCATCAGTAAAACGCTGCCAATTCTTACACAGTGGTTGGTTATTCCTTGGTGCAGGAGTATGGGGAAACAGTGAATGTGGAGTATAAATCACCAGATTCTGCTGAAAATAATTAAGTTGGAACAGATTTTGACAGAGAGCTGTGATGTTGAAAGAAACTTCCAGTTCAACCTAAATGCAGACCTATCGAGGGCGTATCAAATAAATAAGAGTGTTGTATTCACGATTTCAGGTGAATAAGAGGAAATAGAGGAAAATTTGAATGATATTTAGTCACGAAATTCGATCTACGTGAGGTCTACTACTCACATAAATCTCTGCCATCTACGACCACCGCGTGTTTTTGTCAAGAAGACTGTCTATCTCTGTTAACAATAAGCAGTTGAAATCTATAAAATAAACTATTTGTTGAGAAACGTCGTTTGCTCAGCGATTAGGCAGTTTTGACTCTCAAGTCGTTTTTCTTGTTTCCATCGAGTCGATTGAACGATTCTTTCTCTGCGTGTTGTACCATGACATTGAAAAAAAGCGCTCAAATTGGAACGACGCCCAAAAACCCAAACATGACCGTGAGATGACAAGTTCCGCTGTTTATAGAGTTGGCTTGCATATTGTCAGGCGAATCGCCCGCTCGCCTTACCGAGAAACCGTCAGTTTTTTCGGCGTTAAAAGTATAAAATAACTCAAGCTTGTGAGAAATCGACTTGAGAAGATGTGTGAAATCTGTTTGTACAGATATTTTTCATTTCTGTGAGTCGAAAGTAATTACTAAT
>CM034008.1:1051682-1089878 GCA_019603395.1 Cyrtorhinus lividipennis | reverse complement strand
TATGGTCGGCCTTGTTAAAATGTTGGCTTCATTCCAACGCCTTCTCGGATCGCTAAAGAGTCTTTCAATGAGAACGATTGTAAACATGAGAAAAAGAAAAGCAATGTATTAAGTAAGGTACCTAATTGAGATCAAAATGAAATGCCGTACTAAGCCGACATTTTTTCAAGCTGCTCAGTTTGGTTAGGTACACGCTTATTTGACTATGGTCGTGGATAAGGTTCAGCTCCTGGTTAAAATTACCCCAAAATGTCCCATCAGAAGACCGGTATGTTCCTTTGAAGGCAACAAGATGATTAGTAGACCGTGACAATCGATTTACACGACCAAATGAATAGTTTTATTTAGTGTAATTCCAATAGGGACATTGCTATTAAATAATTTCACTCAATTAAATCAAATTGCTTCATATTTACGCAGTGTAAGAAACGATTGGATAACGAACCCTGACATTGCCAACTGCACCTTCAACGACCTGGATAAATTTATCACATTGTCATAATGACCGGAAATAACCTTGAACGCTGAATAAATTCAACAGCGGATACGTAAAAAAAAAAAAAAAAAAAAAAAAAAAAAAAAAAAAAAAAAAAAAAAAAAAAAAAAAAACGAAACAATCAGATCAATTGCGTGCATCGTGAGATTATGTGGGCAGACCGGCTGGGTAATGATTGCATCCAACCTGGACAAGCTTGTAGACGAAAGCAGAAAATGTCAAAAACACATTGGAAAAAAATAAATAATAAATAAAAAGTTTTATTTTATCTTGAAAGGGATGAAGTACGAGTAAGTAAATATATCGGAGGTTATGAAACCTTTTTGTCTTTACTAAGCATCTTGAAACCTAGTAAGATCAAATAACCTTTTTTCAAGGTAGGGTATTTATCAGTATTTTGAATCAAACCTTCAATAGCTTACTTCTGTTCGATATTATAATCGATAACTGAGTCTACAAGGTTGAGTTCATGCGTCATTCAAGAGTTCTCATATTTGACAGTTTCTATCAGCTGGAAGTTACAGAATAAGAAGTCAATGCACCTACGGTAGAATCTCGAGAAAATTACTCTACTGTTATGCAAGAGGTGATTCTGAACGTGGCTCATCGTTGCCGTCGCGACTCAATCTCACCTCAAGGTTCATTCTACTACGCGATCTACGAGAATGAGCTGCTCTATAGATGGAAGTTATCTTTCCACTCGACTGAAATGAAAACAACGAGTTCTTCGGACACATTAGCACTGAAGAGGAGCCAATTGTCATTCGAATATATTCAGGTCAACACTTGTCCGCATGGCCTGACGGAACCCACAGATCAACCGTTGACCATCGGAAAGACTTTCTCCAGAAGTCTTCCTTGTAGGTTGCTTCTGGGAATATACGCGTGATCCTTGAAATTCAACAATTTTCCTTGAAATTTAACAATTCGAAAATACCATATCCGTACCGTATTACCTATTCACAAAACACACTGATTCTGCTCAAAAAATAGTTTATTGATGAACCGCATGATGGGCTCATCAATCGGAGGTTCAAGCCGATTGGTAGAGTATGGCGGCTGCTTAAGATTTATTGTAAATTATTCGTTATTGAACCAATAAAATTTCCGATTTCAGAATCATAAGAAACTGATCAATAATTCGAGTCAAACGTGGTCAACGGAAGAATGGGGATTGGTTTAAAAGCCACGGATCGTTTAGTGGTTCTTGTGAACGTAGCGTAAACCGAAGATTAAAGGCCAATGAAGTCACCTTTCGTCGATGTATCAAGGTAAATACATATTTCTAGTTTGTACATTTTCAAACATCGTTTGAAGTCGGTAACTTCATAAGAAGCCGTCAGTAGAAAGTCGAGAGGCAATTTATCTTCAACTTGACCCAATAGGAGGTCTTCAGCAAAAATGATGAATAACGCGCGTACTCGAACATCTTGCATCACGACCTTAGTGATGATTACCAAGTCGAAGAAATTCTTGTCTACGAAAGCGCATTCCCTGCCTTCGAACTGAATCTTCTGTTTTATAAGAAGCAACAACACTGTTAGTGCGATTTCTACTTTCTTCTTATTTCAAGTCTTTCCGTAGCACATAGAGAAAAGAACATCGCTCCTGAAGTGGTGAAACGAATTCTTGTTGAATGAAGGAGCTGTTCAAGATAAATCACAAGCCCATTCACAACGTTCACTCAGATATGGAGAACATTCGAAATGAATAAGTGATAAGCACCTCCAAAAAAAACCACTTTCCATTCAAAGCTCTAAACGATTCTCTTGGGTCTATACCTACTAGTTTGAAAAGGAAAACACGGAAATCCTTAAGAATTTTCCCGATGTTTATACGAAATTGTTATTTTCTATTTGATTTTGCTTTTTTCCCGTAATTTGGCTTGAAACGATGTTTTCTTTTTTCATTGTTTTCGGGCCAAGGTTCGTCTTTAATTCCATTTGGTTCAAACCACCAACCCACGGGAAGCAAAAACTACCACATTGAGTATGATTTCCAATAACATATTCTGACATTGATCCTGATCAAAGCTTCTCCTATTTCGATAGGAATTCGACTGATTCACTCATTCTGTATTTCCTCACGTTCAACTCGCAATCAATTAATTTTCAAAATCAAGGCCGTCTTGAGAACGAGAGCAAAACAATGGAACAACATTGAAAATCAATTTCCGTGGTTTTTATGGCGACAATCGGTGCGCACAATCGGTTCATTTTCATACAATGGTCATTTCATTGGTTTCTCACGCTGTCTATTAATAATATCGATCATTTCCAGGTAACAGTTAAAATTTTCTTGCCAGCCTATGTATAAAAATAAATTACGTTTTTTAAAGGCCGATCCGTCAGCTTACTACGGGCGTTTCCAAAAATATGAATACCTCCGTTTTAATACCGCAAACTTTACGCTATCTGTCGGATCTAGTAAAATTAAACTCATAGTTTTCAGATTCAAAATGAAAAACACTTGTTTTGCTTTCAAATGAATGATAGTATTCGCACTAAGCGTTTCAGAGTGTTGCTCATCCATTCACATTCACTTTTTACTCGTACATAATACGAGGTTGAATTAATTTATTGAACTTAGTCGCATAATTTCTTTTACACTTTGATAAGCGCCTTCGTGAATTCACTGGGCTTCGAAGTGAACGAAATTTTGTTTTTCTTAAAAATCCTGCATTTCAGAGACTATAATAATATAAAACTAATTTAATGTCTGTTAAGACCACATTGCCTGTCCTAGTTTGCACGAATTAGATCAGAATTCGGTGATGAAAACTTACTAACTATTTATCACAACGTAAAGCCTTAGAAAACGCGTCTTGGCCATAAATGTCGATTTGACCAGATATTTTCATTTAAATAGTTTTTTCACGTTAGGATCTACATGCGTAGAAACTCATTTTACACGATTCAAAAGACAACTGTACTACTATCTATTGTGAAATGTCGCGCTTTTTCGCCTTCTTATTGGCATCAGCTCATTAACTAAGCTATTTACAGTGAAAAAAAAGAAGATTGTCTGCATTGTCATCTGATTAACATACAAATCAACAGCGTTCCTAGGACGGACAGGTTGGGCCCGAGTCGTTTTTACCCCCAATCGCCACGAACGGAGTGCGGGCAAAAATGGGTATTTAGAAATGAGTTTTTGAATGTTTTAGGGACCTATGCGAGTGGTGGAGCCATTTCACTAAATTTTGTCTAGTAAATCGACTGAAAATATATCTCAGACCGTTTTCCACTCACTTGCCATGGGATAAAATTGATAATTTGAAAATGGTATTTCGAGATTTTTTGAGACCCTCTTCAGATTATTTTAATTTTTTTTCTGTAGTGCAAGGGACGCTTTTTAACCAGAGCATAAATATTATCCACCAATAATGATAAAACCTTGTGGAATGATTTACAGCGTTTAGAACGGTCGCAACCAAACTATTTCACGATATTCCTCGTCTCCAGAATTGTAAATTTTGTTTTTGTTTTTTTTTCGTGGGTGTGCAATGTTTTCTTTATAAATACCCATTTTCAAAATTATGTCGGCCCAAAACCTGCCTCTAAACTTGAGATTTCTGAGTACATTCAATGTGCTAAATTTCAAAATATTCGGAGTTCCCAGTGGACCATTTCAAAATTTGAAAGTAAACCATTGGAATCTTGAATGGTGACAATTCAAAGAAGAATGCTTTTTGGCCGGTAAGAATTCAATAGTGTATTATTTTAAGAAGAATTCTAATCGAAAAAATTGAGAAAGTTGTTGAAATTTGTTTTTACTACTCGTTTGCTCTGGTCAGAATTTGAGAACATGGTTAATTACACTATTTTGTAAGTTTTATTTGCATCTTGCTCCCGAAAACGCTTCAGAATCAAAACTTTCTGGAAGTTGTGGCCCAAGTGTGTGGATTGGGCTGTTAACAACTTAAATTAGAATAAAATTAATTTTAAACCTAATTAATTAATTTTAATTAAATTAGTTGGGAACTAGTTTTGAAATTACGATTATAACATCTTAAATGTCTAAACTTTCCTAATAGTTTAGGAAAGTTTAGTACGAAGATATTGCAATTCAGTCGATTTCTATTGAGGGAGCCCTGCGAAGGTCCTACGTGACGTAAGGGCGGATCACGATGGAGGCGGCACATACCCTCATCATCCCCCTAGGACGCGTTTTTCGGCCCTGAAATTGGCTGGGGAGGGTAAATTGTAGATGTATTGATGTTGACAGTTTATAGATGAGTCAGATTTCGTTTTAAAATTGTTGTGGAGTTAAAAGTGAGGGTTATTTAAATTGAATTTATTAGGGAGAAATAAAGTAGGCTGAGTGACAACTGCTGATGTGATTGTATAGTTTGTATGATACCTACTGTAGTAAAACTTTTAAGTATGTAATTAATTAGTGAAAACAGAATTATCAATTAAGTTACAAGGTGTAACGGTAGGAAATTTTTCCTAACGCGGGCGCAACGTCACGCTCATACGGTTCATGTAAATTTATCAGTTAGTCCTTGACTCAATTTCCATTGAAAAAGTTGACGATTTTACAACTTACTCCATTCAGCAGAAACGGCGGCTATTGTGGCTAGGTATATCCAAACGAAGATCATTATTTTCGATAACTTTGGCACGTGGAACGTTTGAAGCACTCGAGAAACTGTTCAAACTAACAAAAATAGACGAATTTCGTGGCCGAGTGAGCAGGTGCCGGTGAGCACGCGGGTGGAGGGGAACACGTCGCGACAGGAGTGTCCCGTAGTTTCGAGAGGCGAACATCGACTGAAGTGAGAAGACCACGGAATACGAAATGATGAGTAAGTGGGGGGTTCGAGAGAGAGGGTTGTGTGAGAGGGGTGGAATACTAACCCGCCTAACTTCAACGTACTGCGTGATCGACCGATCGGTTCGGGTCGTTCCAATTTACCGACTCTATTATTTTCTTGACGTGTAGCCATTATTTGGACCCATACCCACCTCCTGTGTGCGGTAATCGGGTCAAGTTCCAACTCCATGAATTCAGTCCCCAATGAATTATGGAAAACGACCCCACACGCCTAAGTCACAAAAAATCTCAAATTTTCAAACAATACATTCCTACCCATACTCTTTCTTCATGTGACGAGGACCAACTAGCGCTAGAAAGGAGTTTCTGAATAATAACATCCTTCTGTCCAAAATGGCGTCTAAAACAAAAGTAACGTCAAAGTTTGGAAGACCTCAGGCATCATTGTCGTCATTGATGTCACTACAATCCACGGGATCAGGGCCTCCTGGAGTTGCGTCCAGGCTTTGGAGTCATTGGTCAGGACTGGTTTTATAAGGGTCTTAAGAGGCAATATTTTGTAGCACGTGAGATTATCCAGCTGTTTAGCTCTTATAGAAGCCTGAAGTAATATCTATTAGTTGACTGTATCCTTTTGATAACACTTTCAGAGCGGAGGGCATCTGGGGATGCCCGATCTATCCTTTGCACCATGTGGGCGTCCAGAACGCCCTGCGTGTCATTTTTTCTTTCTGAAAGTGGCTTGATGCAGTACCCCATCACTTCTTATACATGGTTGTTTGACAAGTATTCGGCTTCAGTATGAGACCAGCCATGAAAAAACAAGTTTTTTTTTTCACCAGCTCTCAAACAAGCCATACTGGGTGTTGTTCTGCCCATTACTTTCCAAAATAAGCGAAGTTATTCAAACTCCCGATTCAACATAAAAACCACCAACCATAAAGGGTGGTAGGATGACACGTTTTGCGGGTCCAGCACTTAAGTTGTTGAATTCGACTATCATATCATTCTCGGAATTCACATGGCAGTGCACAAATTCTGAGACAGCTTTAAAGGTGCTGTACTGTGTTAGGAGTGGGTCTCGAGGGGTTTGCAGCCGTACACTTCGTCTTGAACTCATGACAGGCCAAAATGGGATGCAGCCATCTGGAATTCCGTAAAGGCCTCACATATGACCAAACCTCCGGCCAACAATATCTATACCGACTGCACACCTCATTAGTTGAGCTGAGCGATTGAAGATGGACCCTCCAATTTGTATGTCTGTAGCCCTAATGGGGGCCTCTAGCGCCAAATTGAACAGAAGACATGCCAGACCGAATATGCGAAATAAGCGCACAGCGAAAAAAGCGCACATGTAGAAATGTGCGAAGAAAGCGCACAGGAAACTCTACGTTACTAGGAAATAAATACTTGGGGCTGGTTGTGGTGAGCCATTCAGAAATCTTTTTAATCATTTAGCCAGTCCAAAGCCTGCATAAAGTGTGATGGGAATCAAAAACTAATTAATTCAACTTTAATACATTTAAATATACTGTTAGGATTGTAAATATTTTAAAAGTTAAGATTGTCATTTAGCCAGACCAAAGCCTGGATAAAGATTAATTCATCTTTAGTTTTCTGTGTGTGTAACATTCCTTATTTCTAAGAAGATAGGGGACATATTCATTGTGGAACGCAAAAAGGGTTTCCTGTGCGCTTTCTTCACTGTGCGCTTTTTTCGCTGTGCGCTTACTTCTCGACACCGCCAGACCATCCCCTGACGATGTCCCTTACAGGTTGTTAAGCAACAGATGATTCTCCAACCACGCGGACAAAACAACGGACAGACCTCACAGTGGCTTTAATGAGGCGGACAAGCTTTTGTGGGACTCCCTGGTGCAACTCTTCTCTTAGAATGCTCTCAAAAATCAACTCAAGTTTATTGAAGACTAGTTTTGAAATTGCCCAAAAATTGCTCCTTTTCCCTGCAAAAATTCGAATTTTCATTCAACTCCAAATTCAACTTAAGAAAACTACGATTCTACGAAATTTTTGAAAGGGTTAGTTGAGAATGTAGTCGCTCTAAGGAATTTGGACTCCCCGGTGATTTACTTTATGATATATTACTTGGAGGAATCTTATTGGAATAGGTTGGTGTTTTAGCGACGGTTATAATTATTACGACATTTTTTAAAATTATTCAAAGTAATGAATCTCATCATCATTTTTTTGAAACTATGCATCATCAATACTTTTTTACTATTTATTTAATATTTAGTATTGATTGCTACCGTAATAATGGTATGTATTCTTCTGTTTCTCTTAATTTCGCGCCGATCATAATTTTAGTTGGAAACACGATCACTGATTCACCATGACCTATTTTGACCAAAAGATAATCTTTTCATCCCGGCCATGTTAGCAGAGCGCTCACTAATTTAGCTCAGGTTTGCCTACTCCTACCGATGTTAGCAACAAGACCGTGTGGCCTAATGGATAAGGCGTCGGACTTCGGATCCGAAGATTGCAGGTTCGAGTCCTGTCACGGTCGGCTAAATTTTTGGCCCACGCGTATTTTTTACGTTGACGTTAAGCTGATTCTAGCAACACACTGGTACAAACTAAGAGTTCAGCCCTATTTTTTAATAATCACTTTTGACGTGGCGCGTTCTTCATGTTCAATGTTGTGACCTAAATTCCCAAAATAGCGCTAAATTGTGATCTATGTCTTTATAATTCAAACATTTTTCCATAATTAAGAGTCACAATGTAATTAACAGGGATCATGAGATACGCAGGTCGGGTTATGAGCAAAAACATAAAATAAATTGTAATATATCGCCATCCCTCCTCTTTTGGTAAAAAATGTAGGTAATGTTTTAAAATTGAAATCAAAGTGTTCCCTTGAAATCTTCCTTTTTTACAACTACAGAGAGAAAAACCTCTGTAAAATATGGAATAAGAGTGAAATATTATAATATTGTTTAAAGGGTGACCAGAAATTTAACAAATAAAAATATTTTATTATATTTTATTATTTGCGAACCGTATTAGTTTTTTTAACTAGTTTTGTTATATAAATTGTTTCAACACTTCACGCTAAAAATGATCCAAATGAAAAAAATTGTTTTAATATCAAAGTTATTGGTTTCTGTTAATGGTAAACTTATGTAGGTTGTTTCACAGATTGGCTTCGTGGTCTTGTTGTTTGAACAAAAATAACAATAACAATATTGTTTCAGGTGGTTTTTGCGATTCTGAATTCAATGCGTTCGTCAATGAGGACCGTAATGAAGTTGGTATAGCTTTGCAGATTTAATGAGCAAGCAGTTCAAATTAAACCATTCTTAAATTTTGGCTCTGCACCACAGAGTTTGTTGGGAAAAGGTCCACTATCGATTGCAGTTGGGCAAAGGCTCTGATTGCGAAAATGGAGGGCTCAATCGAGGTACTCTTACAGGCAAATGTACTTTTTCAGCGGTTTTATTTTAACAATTGGTGGAGGACGAATTCTGAATGGCAATACATCAACGAATTTATTTTTATTGTTGTAGTTACATTTGCTTGCTGATGATATCAGCCTCTTTTGCTGCAGCTCATCCTTCCAAAATTGTCTGGTGCGTGGCGCCAGGAGTATTGATGACCTCCACAGATTATGTTTTGGAAACTGGTTACTTTGTCAAGTCAGCTTCTTTATTAACAGCGCCCAATTCTGCCAGTCGAGCAACATTTAATGTTCTTATTTCTGGCGCACCCAATACAATGTCAAAATTGATTTCTAATGATTGTTTGATTTCTGTTCCCATAAGAATCCATGCCTAATTCAGCCAGAGTTGAGCTACCAGCTGCCTTCGCATCCTTTATACCTGTAAGGTAGAACGTCAACATCAGACAATCTGTTTGGTAATTACCTATTCTAAAAATCCGCAATTACCCTGCTCATTTTCAAAACGTACCCATGATGTTCAAAACAACATC
The DNA here is from genome assembly GCA_019603395.1 of Cyrtorhinus lividipennis. NCBI lineage: Eukaryota > Metazoa > Arthropoda > Insecta > Hemiptera > Miridae > Cyrtorhinus > Cyrtorhinus lividipennis. The sequence continues at coordinate 1,080,643 of CM034008.1, read as the reverse complement.
AACAATACTCAATGCACTACTCGCAGAAGACTTAGTCTCCTTGTCTGCCAGTACAATGGAGGATACAATTGTTTTCTTTGCACTGAGGAAATAATCCATGCTGGTCAAGCAGGATGATATTCTTTGTGGGATGGTTCCAGCTACTTTGGTATCGTTGTGTCCTTGGAGGTCATTCATAATCATTCCCACATCACCAATGGCACCCCATTGAATAGCCAACTGAAAATATACCATAATTATTATCTGAATTCTATTTAATCAGTATTGGGTGAAGGATGTGGGTAGGTAGACTTACAGCTGGGAGTCCTATGGCAGCCCGTGCTTCACAAATTCGTTCCATGACTGAATTGGCAAATCCATAGTTGGTTTGCCCAGCATTGCCACGACCACAAGATGGAGGAGAAAACAACAAAGTGGTCTAATGAGGAGCAATTTCTACTAACTGCGTCAAGATGGCGTGTTCCATCTACCTTGGCTAAACAAACTGTTGCAAATGCTTCTTCTGTCTGGTCTTCTAGCATTGCGTCTCTCAAAACCTACAATAATTCATCCACAAAAACGAATACAGCCATTTTTTTGAGTTAATTAATGGTCATCTGAGGCTGTTTGAGCTCTCAAAGCCAACTCTCACCCCAGCAAGGTTGAATATCCCTCCAACCGCTCCCAGCGTTGATGCAATTTTAATTAGCTCTCGAGCGCCTCTTTCTGTGTGACATTCTACTTTTGAGACAGTAATTTGAATTCCACTTCCACGCCATCTGGAAGATTAGGAGAAGGTAAATATAAATCATTCTCCGTGGAGTAAAAGCAAGGGACACGTTTTGACTCCTATTACCTATTGACTCGCAGTGCTTGGTAACCAGAAGTTATCCCTGATCTGGAGGTCAGAACCAACTTTTGAGCCCCCCTCTTCACGAGCCAGTCTGCAAGTTCCAAGCCAAAACCGCCTAGGCCACCTAGGATAATTGATATTTCTTATTAGTATTCAGGTTTGGAAAAGAGGTGTGACCTTACAAACACTTGGAGATGCCCTTACCAACCAGGATGTAGCTTTTTTGAGATCCAAGTAGGTCCTCGCAATAGCAGGAACTAGGTGCTTTCCAGGTTTTATCAATTCCCTCTTCTCCTCATCTCGTATTTGGAGAATCACTTTTCCTATATGTTTCCCTGTTGCCATGAACCTAAACGCCTGTTCTGTCTGGTCGTGCTTGAAAACAGTTGCTGGCAGAGGACGGACCTGTCCTGAAGCAATACCATCAGTCATGAGCTTGATGACAGCTGCTTTTTCAGGATGATCCTTGTCAATAGTGAAGAGAGCGTCTAAGAGGATCCCGTGGACTGTAGTGTTTCTCAAAAACACAGACATTCCTATAAGAAAAAGAAGAAATTACTTTTTACAGCCCAGCGTGTTGTGGCAAGCTGATAGGGTACGGACATAATTGACCTACCTAATGGAGCATTGTTGGACAAGTCTACTTTGCCAATTTCAAGGAATCTGCCATGAACTGCGAGACACCTGAGTGAAGATTGAAGAAGCTCTCCAGCAAGAGAATTCAAAATGACATCAACTCCCATCCCATTGGTTTCATGAAGGATTTGCTGTTCAAAACTTGAATCTCTTGAGTTGGCTATAACATTATCAGTGAGCTGCAACCAGAATCAATCTTCAGTAGTTCTGTTGAAAAGCAGAGTAATTCTCACTGCAATTCACTGATAGCTTGCACTCACTTTAGGGAATGTCTTTTTGATAAAAGCTCGTTTCATGTCTGAACCCACTGTGGTAAATACTCTGCATCCAAGACTCAAGGCAATGTTGATTGCCGCTAAGCCAACTCCTCCTGTGCCTGCATGAATCAACACAGACTCGCCTCTCTTTAAATTTCCACGAACTATGAGCGCATAAAATGCCTGTTTGAAGGAAAAATATTGTGAGCATAAGATCAATCCTACCATGCATTTTTCCACGCTTTAATGATTTTTTCAGCATGCTGCAGGTACATACGGTTGAGTATACAATGGGGACTGTGGAAGCTTCTTCAAGGGTCCAATTGGAAGGAACGTCCCAGAGGAAACCGTCATCAGCTACAACTGTGGAGGCTAAACCACAAGCTTCAACAATACCCATGACTCTTCTGCCTGAGGCGTCTCTTCCTGAATATTCCATTCCAAGAATGCACTCCTACGCAAAGGTATTTTGAATTGGCACGACCTTTCTCAAAAGTAAATGAAGTAACACTCAAAGCATGTGGCTTGATCACAGCTCTCCTGCGGTAAACAATAATTTCCTTGGCACTTGATTGGCTCACCTGGCCAGTCAAATTTCCTGGAAGAGCATCTGGTGGAAGCTTTCCTGTTGCCAGCATGATATCCCTAAAGTTGAGCGGAGCGTAATACACGGAACATAATTCTCGTCCGGGATGTAAGTGTTTCCTGAAGTGTTGGATAGTTGTAACATAATTGTAACAAAAATGAAAAATTGATGGCCATCCCAAAGTAACATATTTAATATTAATTTACCTAAATTGGGTTAGAGGTCCTTCAATCCACTGCAAACTGGATAAATCGCCCCTTATCAAAGTATTGACATAGGCATGCTCAGTTGACACGTGATTGCCACTGTTTTGATCTATGGGGAGGTGCCGCATTGAACCCCATGAACCATTTCTGAGCACATTCATGACCAAGTCTTTCTTCAGCTGGCTAACATATGAATCTAGAGATGAATCACTTCCATGGGGAATCATCAGCGATCTAATAGACAAGTTTCAAAAAAATTTATTAAAATATAAACATTGGTTGGTAAATTAAATGTTTTCTTACTAAGTAGAAACCTCTGGACTGGTGAATTGGTATGGGAAGGAAGTATCTGCAAGGGGAGCATGGGGGACTCATGTTTTGCCCTTGGGCAGCTAAGGGAAATATGGCCAGGGAACTTAATTCACACTGGTTGAGGACTAAGGACTTGAATTGTATTTGAAACTTTGGATGAATTACCTTATGCATCTTCCATTTTCTTCCAATCTGAGGCATCTGATAAACCCCAATATGCCAGAATCGGGCTCTCCTTCGCTTAATATCAACAGTTTCTTGTTGGAGCCACTGTTATCTTTCAACCATTTTTGTACTTCTTGCACCCATTTGAAGTTGTTGTTTGACAATGTGATAACGTCAGGTTTCTTCCAATCACGAGCCTGCAGGAAAATTCAATTCATCAAGAAAAACAAATGAGTCCAATGTCCACACTGGATGCCATATGAGCAAACACGCACTTCTTGAAGAACAAATAACGCTTTTTCGCCACAGTGAAATTGGGCCACCAAATTGAGCCTCCGATCAACTTTTGCTACACTTGAGCCTAATGGTTCTTCACATAAAAGGAAACGTCCATCTTTCAAGCTATCCAGGACATCAGCAAAAAGTTCTGAGTCTTGAAGAAGGTTTGATGCCATAATTAAGTTGAATTGCCCACTGATGGAGGATTTCAGCCCCTTAGAATGAACTTTTATATTATCTTCAACTTCGATTTCGTGATTGGACGCAATCGTCATGTCTGCCTAGAAGCAAATTTGAAGCATTGAGCAATATTTGTTGGAACGGTTTATTGGTTTATCAGTAATAAATTTATGTATAGTACTTACTATGACTCCAGGTTGACCACTAATCACAGATGATACAACTGGGCTCAACATCTCGCCATCTTTGTACAGTTCCAGAATTTTGATCTTAACACTGCTCTCCATATTTTCAATGACAATTTGCAAAGCTGCCGTTAATGCGTTTTCTTTTGTCATTGTCTGCAAGAACATTTGAACTGCATGTTGTGGTTGTCATAATGAATTGTAAGACTGACAAAACTGATGAGATACATTCTCACTTTATCGTTTATATACGGGATGAATACATGTTCTTCCAACTTGGGCTTCTGTTGGACTCCTCGCCGCCTGGCATGGCTTGTTTTGTGATTGCGTATTTCAATGCCTCCGCTTCTTATTATAGAAAGGCTCTTGTTGACATATACCTTTATTTCTACAAGATATAAAAATCATTGGTGTGTCTCTAAATGAGCATGAATCTGAACATTTGCGCGTATTTGTGTGATTACCTTTTTGATTTTGGGCATGTTCCATGTGTTTGATGGGGTCAATGAGGACTTTGGAAAATCTTGTTGGTAGGTAAAGTTCTCGAGTGCGTTTGCCAATAATTTCGAATTGCAACATTGTGTCCATGAAGGTTATCCAGTTGCCAGCCCACTCTAAAGCACCTTCCACGCCTGAAAACAATAGGAAAGGTCAATAGTACGTGGTCTAGAGCTGGAGCAAAACTTTAAAAATCCATGTATGAGATATCAACAGAGGTTGTGGTACCCCTACTCCTCTGTCCTTCAGTAGCCTAGGAGGGATCAAACTGAAAGCACCCTTCAGCGAAGATTCTGTCGCTAACCCCTTTGCTTGGCAGCCTTGATGTCACCCTATAGTACTATCACTCCTATGGTCCCTCCGGCGTTACCAGTTTTGAGACCGCCAATATAATTTTGCTTGGCAGAACGCCTTTTACAATCCTCTATAGATCATTATTACTTGAAGAAATAAAGTACTTGATAATGAACTTCTCCTACCTACTTGTGGTAATGAACTATGTGTTGGATGAAACACTTACCGTCAATATCACATCTGGTAATTCCTTGGAATGCCCCAGAATACTCGTATCCTCTCAATCTGAGCTCCTTGTAAATGTCTCCGCTTGACATGGTGAAGAATGGGGACGAGTTTTTGAATTTTCTGAGATTGGCGACGCCCTTAATTCCTCATCCTGTTTGATCCTTCCACTCATTAATGATTGAGTTGCCCTGGGCCAGCTCAAATTCCCCACTACCATCGTGAATCGTCACTGACCAGTTTGACTGAGCCTGTATCCCAAAAACAACTAGAGTTAGCGTTGAATGAGTTTTAGAGAACCCCTGGAGCTTATATGAGTGCATAACCATGCCTTCTTTTGTAAGAATTGTTGCCTGGTGGAGATGGACGTCCCTCAATGACTACTGGAACACTCTCAAATGGTTTAGAGATTTTCTTGGCAAACGCTTGCCAGACTAATGTCTGAAATGGTTTTCAGAGTTAATGAATACAACAACAGTCATCCATCCAAAGAGGATATATAGACGATTACAATGGGATATCTACCAAGTAGCCTGTGGCTGGATACAAGATTCTTCCATCTATGGTGTGTCCTGAAATGAAGCTATCCTCTTTAGTCAAGTCGACTTCTTTCACCATACCAGCACTCCGCGATTCCTGGTAAGACATAATTGATCAAACGAGGGCATTGAAGTAGCTTAGACACATGGTGCATCATTGTCAACAAACCAGTTTTGGAACGTTCCAAGGAGTAGAATGGTCCCATTTAATAGCTGGTCCAATCATAGGAGTGCCTCTTCCAACAGGGAAATCCACTTTTGGGTACAACACCGTTAAATCCAAAGCCACTCCAGCGTTGTGGATACTGTAACTATGGAGCGCTTTTCAAAAATGACAATTGAGGCAATAGAACGTGAATGTTGATGGCAGGATGACAATTACTGCGGGAATTGAGGATTACTCACTTGCCCAATTGTTCAACAAGAATTGAACTTCATCAGGTACTCCTTTTTTGTCAAAGGTATCACAATTGAATTAGGGACTGCTTTACGTAGCAGCCCACTCAATAGCGCGTGGGGTGCTATCTCAATTATAATGGAACCTTCAGGAATTTTGTCGGTGGCTGGAATTTAGGTAGCATTTACAACTTTCTACAAAAATTCCTTCTAAATCAAATGTGTTGTTAGGCTTTGCCTTTTACCTTCTTTAAACAATACAGGCGATGTAAGGTTGTGAGCATGATACTCAGCAGAATTCAATTTAGTCCATGGTTCTTCCCATCTGGATTCTGGAACACAAGTACTGATCCACTTCTGGCTACGAGGCTTGGGTTAGGAACTAACTGAAAGATAATTAAAGGTAAGAAAGGACATGGATGGTTTCCAGCTGAAGAGAGTATGGTCAATCACTATGGAATCACTTTTTTCAATGCATCCCTCAGGGCAGGTCCGACTGGATCAACGCATTTTGAGTGAAATCCCACACCAGAGCTGTTCACTTCGCGCACATTAATGCCATCTTTTTTTAAAGCTTTGACAACTTCCCCGACACTATCAGCATCGCCTGATATTGTCACGCTGTCTGCAGCATTGTGGCAGGCGGCAGAAACATTTGGTGGCAATTTTGATTTAACTTGTTCCCAAGTGAGCCCTGCGAGAATTAACGAGTTTACAAAAGAGTCGATTGAAACTTGAGAAATTATTACAGCTGCAGCGTTTTACCTTGAACAGCCGCCATTGCACCAGGAGGGAGTTTGTACTCTGAAATGTTCTTGCCCCGGGCGTGTGCAGACAGGGCTACTTGATCTGCAGTGAAACCGCCGTCAGCATAGGCGCATGCAAGTTCTCCTGCTGAGTGACCCACAATTCCATCAGGTTTGATTCCCAGGGCTGTCAAAAGATCAACCAGGGCAACCTGTCCGTTGGAGAACAAAATGAGTAGGGAATTTACGTCATTTAAGCATACAATTATATTACCTCATCCGTCGTTACCTGAATTGAACCAATGCACATAAACGTGTTCATAACGTCCAGGTTTGACTCGTTGCAGTTGTAAATTATATCAAGAAGATCAACTCCTACGGTTGCAAGGGCTCTGGCACATTTCTGCAGCCCTTTGGCAAAGGGTTCAAATACCATGAGGTTCCTGCCCATTCCCACCCATTGACTTCCCATGCCAGAAAACACGTACCACACTTCTCGCTTGGCTGTCAATGCCTGTAAGCGCCAATGGCAATGTTGATTACCGTTTCCTTCATGTTTAGGGAGAATTTATACGCGTAAGCCACTCTTACCTCAATATTATCATCCGCTTTCCCTAAAATGGAGAATCCTCTAAAAGTATGTCCACTAATATTCGTTTTGTTGATGGTCCTCAGCAATGCCAAAATTCATCATCGTCCTGGAATCTATTTGCCTTGGTGGGGGAGCAAAAAACATTACGTCGGGAGCCATTTTGTCAATTGGTACCAGAGTAAAGTTTTGAAAAAAGAATGAATAAATAAAAAAATAATAAGTAGTAAAAATGATTACCCTGCTGAGCAAGGATCGAACTGCCTCTTCAGTAGTGCCCGTGCAAGTGACCATTTTTGGCAGAGCAATGTCGAGAGAAGGTTTCTTTTTTTGTCAAAGGATTTGAGGACCACATGTGCATTTGCCCCCCCAAAACCAAAAGAATTAACCGCTGCATATTCACCGGACCAAGGAATGTTTTTATCCACAACCTGTTGAGGGTAATAATCATTAAGAACTCTAGTCCAAATACTTGCACGGCAGTAAGGAAAAAAACACGTTAATGATATTTTCCTTCGTTGAAACTTACTTGTAGATTGCCATTGCTGAGTCCAGGGATGTTAGGGTTTGGTTGTTTAAAATGGAGGTTCTGTGGGATGACACCTTCTTCCATGGCGATTACAACTTTTGCCAACTGACAGATTCCAGCAGCAGATTCCGCATGACCAAGATTGGATTTTACCGAACCAAGAAGGAGAGGAACAGTTCTTTTTTCATTGCAGAACACTGACTCTATAGTGTTAAGTTCTTCTGGGTCTCCTGCCTGTGGATTATGGAGCACACAAATTATAGTGCTTCTGTAAAATGTTCTCTCTTAAAGCTTGTTTGGAGTTCTGAGTGACCTTTGTCCCAGTGCCATGGGCTTCCATGTAAGAAACCTCTGAAGGATCAAGTGGGATGGACTTGAAAACGCTTCTGATGAGTCTTTCTTGATCTTTCCCTGATGGAAATGTAATGCCTTTCTCTTTATACCCATCAATGTTAGTTTCAATGCCCATCACTGTGGCGTAAATTCTCCTTGCATCATGGAAATTCTGTACTGAAGAAGGCCCCGGTGGCCTCGCTTCTGACGTACCCTTTACCTGAAGGATAATTTTGAATTTAGACTTTGGACAGAGAATCGTCAACAGAAGAAAAGTCAAGCTTTCTAGCGAATACTCACCTGAGGCGTCAAAAGCTTTACAGGTGCCATCTTCACTAAGCATGTTTAACCTGTTATAGTACAGGGATGTTGTTGGGGTCAATAGTACGTTCACACCACACACAATGGCACCTTCAATCAGCCCACTTTCAATGGCTCTGACTGCATGATCCAAGGCGTATAGTGAACTTGAGCATGCTGTGTCAAGCGAGTAGCTTGGTCCTATAGATGAGAACATTGTAAAATGATTCTAGAAATACATCGCGCCAGGTTACTATAATTGAGTAAGCTCACACCTTTGAAGTCGAAAGAGAAGGAAATCCTGTTAGCCATCATAGTCCTGTTACACCCAGACATTCCGTAACCTACAATTTTTTCAGGGTCTTGAGCTTGTAGATCCAAACATTCGTTTGATGTCTGTCCAACGAACACACCAATTGCTCTTCCCCTCAGCTCTTCAGGGTTGTAGCCTGAAAATGCAATTGTCGTAATTAAATCAGCATCAGTAGGGTTTTTTTCAACATTAATTTAAGGAGGCCTTTTACCACCACCAATTTGGTGTTGTTGGCGTCGTTCCCTGTCCTCCAATGGTAAATTTCAAACTTGTTCCAATTGTTGAGTTGAGACTAGATTAGCGCAAGAAAACTTCTTGTAAAGCTGGCCCATCTATTATTGGCTCATCCAAGTAGTAACCACACCCAATGCTGGGTTTATTTGAACAATGAATGGGATTTTGTTGATTCACCATCAACTCAGGTGGTGTAGATCATGGTATAAGACATGACTGTCGTCAATCTCCTCTGTTGTCAATCTGAGTACTGATCAACAAAGTGAAAGTAGTGTTTGGTCGGGCATCTTTTAGAGTTTACTGTTCGTTGTATACCACCTGAATGTTACTGCCATTGTAGAGGATTTTGGTACCTAAGCCAAGTCAAGTTTACCCCTCCCCCCATTTGTCTTGAATTTATGCTCTTCGAAATTATTCATTTTGTGTTTGGGTTTCTACGTCGACGACATAATGTCGACAAAAAAGTATATTTGTCCTGAAATTGAATTACCTGCATCAACTATAGCCTCGTAGGTGTTTTCCTGCAGGATCCTTAAAGCGGGGTCCATTCCATTCGCCTGCTTTGCATGGACGCCGAAGAATTTGGCATCAAAGCTTGACAAATCCTTCAGTTTGCCATTTCTTTTGGGTAGGCCGTAAATGCCTTTGGATACCAAGCATAAAATAAATGGGATCAATGCATGTAGTGAAGAGGAATAAGTGTTTTGTTTTCATCAAGATTGGTTGAGCTCTTGAAAGTAAAGTAAGGGAGTTATTTCCCTTTGGCTCGTTTTCGGCTAAAAAATTCACTCACCCACTGGCCATCGTCGGTCATCTTCAGTGACCAGATCTTGTCCCGCGAAGAGCTTCTCTCGAAGTTCTTCGGCGTTGTCGCACTCGGGAAATCGCCCGGAAAACCCCGAAATGACTATTTGAGGCATTGGTATAGTTGGGATGTCAAACTTCACTGAATCCCTCCCGGTAAAGTTTGGGATAGAGGCCGCCGTCAATTGCGGTGAACAATTTATAACGACCTCAACCCACAGGTATCGCGTCGGTGGGGGCCTCAAGGCGTTCGAGAATTTACACAATTTAGGACGATAAGTAAATGACTAGAAGAAATCGGAATTTATCTCGACGTTAGTTCATCCTATCAGTTCAAAAGACCTTCAGTTGAGCTTATTTGAGCCTCAAGCTACTGTTTTGGCGACATTTGACAACAACAACTTCACTTGTATGAATCGCGATTGAATGTGAAATCCATTTCGTGCAAAAAGTTGGAAGAGATACCATTGAAAAATGCCGAACGATCATTTTGAGGATTGAGAATTTAAAAAAAAAAACAAGAGGGAGAAGAATAAAAGTGGGGCAAAAACAAGGTCTAAGGATCCAACTTTCCCCAGAACTAGTGGTTTTCAATGTTTTTCGACAATGAGAATTTCATGAAATTTCGGAGTTTTAAATTGAAGATGTGATTTCTATTGGGGGGCGCTCTTGTGCACTATTCCCTCCGCAATGCTTTTTTTTTAAATAATTAAAAAAATTAAAGCGGGTTTTCCTGAAGTTTTTGGCAGGTACAGAGGCATAACAAATAGACGGAGGTATCTTAACATATTTAATTACTACAATCAATGTGTTTCTGATCATTTGATGCTGAATTGCACAAGTATGACAAGGTAAGTCGTGGCAGCGGCAATAATCTGAAAAAAAATTTAATAAATTTAAAAAAGAAAATAACGTTTTGTGCGTAGCTTTATTATGAAATGGCAACTTGATTCAAAAACGTTCTTACAATGGTACAGACCAACTTACTGAAGTAATGAGAGGATAACCAAGACTGAAAAATCCACAAGCTGTAAAGTCGACTGTTTTCCTCATTGATACGTACAGACACAGTTTCTTCTGTAACGAAACGACGTTAATGTAGGAACTCTGGTATTACGGATAAGAAAATAATGCTAAAATCATGACTTCTTGAGGATTAGTCAACTCTTTATAGCTCATTGCTCTACTCACATTACTGCATAGAGTTTTACTCTCTCTCATTAGCCGAAAGAGTTCTTTGTAAAAAGCATCCACCTGTAATGAAATGCAAAGTAATTATTATAGAATGTATCGTATGTATACTCGAAAATCATTCATGTTGAATTGCTCAATAATATAGAAGACAATCGAAAACATACACGCTATATTTCTTTTGCGGGGATATGTTATGAAATACCAGGTAAAATGTATGACTGTTTGTGTTCATCCTCTCTCCAAAGATCTTATAAGTACAAATCAAGCTTACCGCCTCATATGTGGCCCACAGAAACACGTGTGAGCACGTACAACACCGAAATCATACTTAACGCTCCCAATACGTCATCCACCAAGAAGAAAATGTACTTCACATTTCGGTTGGAAAAGTATGCTTTAAGAAATACGTAATAAACCCGCGAAGTGAACTCCACAAAAATATGCACGATCAAAGTGAAGTTTTGCAGGCCAAACATTTTATTTAGACGTTCCAAATTGGATATCAAGTCTGCGTGGCGCAACAGGTTGACATGAACGCGGTAGTTTTTTTAACAAGGCCCAACAAACGGATGGAAGAAAGACGGGAGTATGTGGAGAATTGCAGAGTGGTTAAGAAGAGTAGCATTTGGTAGACATTGAGGAGTATTTCTGAGAGTATATCCAATACATCGACAAAGTCAACCATCAGGCAGGAGGCCCAGGCCAAGAGGGCTGTTCGTAAGAGCGTGGTGAGTCCAAGTGACGTAAGGCATGTTTGAAAACAAATTGCCCTATTCCAATCGAGGATGTATTTGAAAAATGCTTGAAATTCTTCTCGGTGAGTGTAGCATCGAATGTGAACTGACGCTGCGCCTATGAGGGTGTACAAATCCTATTTGAGTCTACAAGAGCACCGAGAAACCTTCCAGAACTAATTGTGCGGCGTAGTTTTGGCAACGTCATGTAGCATTCGATGTAGATCAACGTAGAGAGTAGGTCATTGTAAATGCTACAGACAGTATGGCCAAGCAGGTCGAGAAATGTCCTTTTCTCGTGAACGGGAACAGTCCCAAAATTCGGGAAAGTGGGAATACGGGGCTTTTGTCTACTGTTGAGGCGGAATTCATGATATCACTATAGCGGGATTCGTCAATTGATTGTTTGTGGATTGTTCGTGGTTCAGCGGGATTGTGTCAAGGATTGATTCGCGCTTTACATAAGACAGTATAGACTAACAATTGAATGATAAGTAGTGTCAAATTATCTTGAACATGACAGCAGGAGTGTGGTGCCACCCATCCTATCTAATTCCTGTAATGATTCACTTTCATCACTCAGTCATTGAAACAAACAAGTGTTATTGTAATCGTGGAAAGTATGATTATGTAAGTATTGAAGATGATTTCCTAATCGGCCCTTCCTTTAATAAGAAGTCAGTAATTACTTGCACTACTGTCAAATGTTTAAAAACATTTAAAAAATACCAAAATTAGTCGAGTAGTCAAAGTATGCACCACATTGTGCTACCGCTTCTTGAGCGTTCCCACAGGTTCTCACCAAATACCAAAGGCTGTGAAAGAGACATGCTAATGCGATTACGTCATCAACAACCATCCTGTATTTGGCGGTTCCTATCCTTCCTAAAGAAAACCATTTGCCAAGTAAAAAATTCTGAAAAGCATTTCCATCGAAGTCACCCCCCACGAAAGCCAACATTGGTGGAGAGTGGATGTAGTTGATTTTCAACAAAACTCTCTCTAAAATCTGCATGGTCGTTAATAAAAATGGTCTTGTAATGAGCCCAACCTTGCCAATCTTCCAAACGCGAGATAACCATTTCAATTTTGTGGCATATTTGAAGCATTACAACTATTAGGACGAAATTGCGTACAGGCTAATGGTATTTCAGTGGAAAAGTATATACATTCCAGCCAATCAGATGCTGTCCAGATTAAATGAATAAGGAGAATCATTCTGATCGTAAACCGATAAAATATATTAAAATTAACCAGAGGACCAACTGAACGTGACGGTACATTATGAATGAAATATTAATCTCTTCGTGGTGTGAAGAGTAAACTTCGAAAAAAAGCAAAATCCCTATTATACTAGCGCAGACGATACTGTTCTTACTACATCCATCACATTGTAAACATTTGTCTTTTTCTCTTTTTCCAAATGAAAATCAATCCAAAGATTTATGCCTATCAAGGAGAAACATAAGGCAGAATGGACAGTAGTTGAAACAATGTTCCAAAATCTCACGTAACGACCGGTGTTGTCAAAAGGGCAAACCCCAAGGAAACGGAATATGCTGTTGAGATCAAGCATAGTGAGCGCACCAAGTTTGAATGTTTGGGCGCAATGATGGGCAAAACAATTTGGAAACCACCTAAAATCATTTCTATCTTAATAAAAAGCGTATTAAGACTGGAAAAAAACTGGAACGTGTTGACTCATTTTGTTGAGTGGATAGACTAAGTGGAGGAAACAGCTCTGATTGCTTAGCTTTCCAATATTATATTGTCAGAGGAAACAACCTGAACATCAGGGAGGCAACGAGGGCACTGTATACTATGAAATACACTTCTATCACTAACGTTGGCTGTATCAAAATTGATCTCGACACAGTACTGTTGGCTGACAGATGATAATACTGGTGGTAATACAGGGTTCATGGATAGTAACATCCTGAGTGGATCAAGTGTACATAAATTTGTCTCCTGGAGTAGCCAGATCAAAATTGTTAGCCATATTGTGTGCCTCCCACTCCAAATGTGTATTCTATCTCCATGCACACCGAATAAACAATAAGAACTCACTGTGTCTTGAAACTTTGATGCTGCATGGACAACAGCATATAAAGTACAAATCTTCCAACAAAGTAAAATCGTAGACTGGAAAATGATTTATTGTTGCCCTTGAAAAAACCTAACTCTCTATAATGAATGAAAGACCACTGAATACCAAAACACTCTGTAATACTCCTATTAGCGTTAACATTCCGCTAACAGTCAGGAGTAACCTGAAAACGCACCAGCAATTTTCTTGCTTTTCTCAACAACCACTGCATGCTTACTGACCAAATTGGACAGAATAATTGATCGTGGTAAGCAATAATTCATCCACACATTTTTGAGCTATTGAATTAGCCGCTTGGATTCTTCCTGTTGCAAACATGATGATGATGAAGTTGTTGAAATCTTGGACAATGGTAGTGGCAATTAAAGCAGTGACTAATAGCACTTTAGGGTTTAGTGGGATTTATTATTCCTACTATAGCTATGAACGACATAATGGTTGAAATTTGTATCAGCAGCCTAAATTCGTAGCCCTTACACTTCATTCTCAACATCCCATGGTCTTCTTTTCGTTTAAGACAGGATAGTAAAAGTGAGAGATAATACCAATGAAATTTATGATACATCTGGTTGAGTTGAGAAGTCTCATTAGAAAGGGAGTGGTGCCATACATTTTGATTGTCAAGGAGAGCATTACAAGTAGATCAATATGAGATTTATGCATGATGTAGAGACATTTGGAAAATGCTATAGCTCTGTCAGAACACCAAGTTTATCATAAGGGATACAGAGCAAGTGACTTCATGATGAAAACTGTCAATGGCTCAAATTGGCTTCCTTTTTAATTGAAAATTTGTGTTAGAGCGCATTTTTACTGCCACTGAATATGAATATGGAGTTCTAGGCGTCTGGGTTTCATATACTGGATTTTACACTGTTACAGGGCAAACTGTTATTGTCTATTGACACTCTCCAATCATCCATATTCCAATTATTGATATTAGGCTAGGTGATAGGTTGTAACAAATACCAAAGCAAGTGGCAAGAGGGAGATGTATAGATCAATAATTTCATCACTGTTTCCCAGCTCATGTTTTATTGATGATTACTATCCACCAGTTTGCATTTGCTTGACAGGCTTTCATCTGAATAGGCTGATGTTATATTGATGAGTGAGTAGGTTCATCAAAGTATGCCTCCATGATAATTATTATCATCACGAAAATGTGTCTGAAGTGTTGACGTTCTGCTTGGAAATGTTGATGCTCTCCTAGCTGCTTGCGGAAGCATTCTGCTTGATGTCCCCATGGTTTTGAAAACCCCTCAGTGTTTTCAAAGAAATGAGGAATCACAAGGTCCGTATAAGCAAAGAAAAAGAATAAAAAAAGGTTAGGGTTGCCCATACACATAGGCGACCTGATAATGATATTTCAGAAGTTACCGTGTCGTGGGGTGAATCGGGTCGGTGGGGTGAATAGGTGTCACTTTTCTCGAAAAATTTTGAAAAAGTTTAGATATATCGAACATGGCAATATTTAGACGATTGTTTCTGGAGGGAATTTTCTCGAGAGGTACCTAGGTACCAATTCATGAGCACAGCGGTGTGTAGCTGTCCACCATGCTTGTGGAAACATACCCATAAGTGGAGGTGAAAAACTCAGCTGTTTCGGCGTTACCCTAAAAACTTTGTTTGTCCTCCAGTGTGTGTTACCCTTAGCCGCGTATTTTGATTTTTCTTGTGTTTGTTTACCACTGACAGAGTTATTCCAAAAGGAGTTGTGCAATTTAAAAATTTCTGTTCGTGTATAAACTTAATTTTGTTTTCATCGGGCGTGTTCAGTGCAATTGTGGGGTGAATCGGGTCAAGATGCCTCGCGACTATAAACCCGATCCTCGAGGGAAGAGGTACATCAGGCCGAACGGAGGGAAGAAATTGAAAGAGCTATGAAAAAGCATCAGAGAGAAGGTTTAAAACGATTCGTCAAGCATCAAAGGATTTCGAAATTCCGTATTCTGTTCTACAACGGCGTGTAAATGTCCTCAATCTATCCTAAAATAATGTGATCCGTTCGTTATTTTAATTGATAATGTTCCTTATGTAATTGTTTTTGAATACCTACCTGAAGAGTTTATTCTTTTATAGTAGGTCTCAATATTGTGATCTTCATTTTAATATTGGTAAATTCGAGTCATTTTCAAGCAACGACTATTGTGATCTGTTCTTTTTTTATTAATACAGGTTCTTCTTTTATTAATGAAGTTCTTCATTTAATTTATTTTAATACCAGAGTGATTATTCTTTTTTTATTCCAGTTCAATTCAAACCGTTTGCAAAGTTTACGATTAGTTTACAAGTTTTTCGAAAAAAAGAGTTTAATTTTAATGCCATATTTTTCTTCAGCCAAAATTCAGAAATTGGTTCAAAAAATTTGGAAAAAATTGGGTGAGCCACGTTTAGCATAATGGCTTTGAGAATCCCTGATCCGATTGGTCCCAGTGTCTGCAGAATCGATTTCAGTGTGGAAAAACATAGGTGTGACCCCTAATTCACCCCACCCGGTGGACCAATCGGGTCAGGCACTTATTTGATAATTACATTCTCTACGAGCTAGTGAGCGTCCAGCCAACTATGGCAATGGAAAATAGACGCCAAGAACCGTAGAATGTCGTTGGAATGAAATTGATATCTTACTTGGCTCAAAAGTTACAGCTGAGGGAAGTTGAAAAGTGACCCTATTCACCCCAACGCCACGGTAATCACATGATCAGAATAGTTCAGATTGATCCATTTGCACCTTTCCTACTGATTATCGAGCGATTATCTGCAGAGCCAGAAGCTGCTCACCAGAAGTTGGTACTTATGGGGATTTTCTGGGAGAGAAAATGTTAGTCCTCTATAAGTAAATAATATATAGTTGATTTCTCTAGAGACCTCAAAGATAATATAGCACACAAGCGAGATCTGCCTAAAACTTGTTCTAACTATTGTGTTACAGCAAATCAAGTACGAGTACATTCATTCAAATTCAATCTATTCAAAATACCCATATTTACTAGTTATCTATCTCTGCCTTAGGGAATTAGGCAAATGCATCCAAATGGAGGCTATCTGCACAACTGTTTGAAGCACACTGGCATATCAACATAAATAATACAAATAAAGTAGTTTTTTCTCCATAGCACACAATTTCTCACACACTGAATAAAAAATAATAAGAACTCACTGTGTCTTGAAACTTCGAAGCTGCTTGGACGAGAGCATACAATGTACAAAATTTCCAACATAATACTATTGTTGACTGGAAAAGATTTATTGTTGCCCTTGCAAAGCCAATCTTTGTATAATAATTGAAAGACCACTCAATACCAAAAACATTCTGTAATATTCCTATTAGCGTTAACATTCCAGTAACTGTTGCAATCACCCTGGAATCGAACAGGCAATTTTTCTCGCCATTTAACAACAAACTACTGCATGCTTACTAACCAAATAGGACAAAATAGGTGATCGTGGTGGAAATAATTCGTCCACACATTTTTAGCTATTGAACTAGCCGCTTGGATTCTTCCCTATTGCAAACATGATGATGATGAAGTTTGTTGAAATCTTGGAGAATGGTCATTGCAGTCAAAGCAGTGACTAATAGCACTTTAGGGTTCAGTGGGAATATTATTATTGCCTACTATAGCTGTGAACGACAGAATGGTTGAAATTTGTATCAGCAGTCTAAATTCGTAGCTCTTACACTTCATTCTCAACATCCACTGGTCTTCTTTTACGTTTGAGACAGGATAGTAAAAGTGAGATATAACTCCAAGGAAATTTATGATACATCTAGTTGAATTGAGAAGTCTCAACAGAAAAGGAATGGAGCCATACATTTTGATTGTCAAGGAGACATCAAAGTAGATCAATATGAGATTTATGCATGAGTGTAGAGACAATTGAAAAATGGCTACAGCCCTATCAGTCACGCCATATTGATCATAAGGATACAGAGCGAGTGACTTCATGATGAAAACTGTCAATGGCTCGAAATTGAGTTGTCTTTCAAATTGAAAATTTGTGTTGGAGCGCATTTTTACCACAACTGTATTACATACGAATGTGGAGTTCTAGCCTCAGTGGAGTTGAATTTAACACTGTGAGAAGGCAAACCGTTATTGTCTGATTCCGCTCCCCAATCAATGATATTAGAGCTAGATGATAAATTGTAACAGGCAAAACGTTAACTTATGAGCGGAATCATATATCAATCATTTCACCCACGCATTTGCTTGACAGGCTTTCATTATTTGAACGTGCTTATCGGCTATTGATTAGTCAGTAGGTTCATTAATGTACCTCCCCTTTATTATCATCACGAAACGGTCTACATGAAGCTTGGGCTTGTTGCCAAACGTCAATGCCATTTCAGATGCTAGAAGTAACTGCAGGTGCATTTCATAGACCCCTATCTGCCTAACTTGGACACGATATTCTTCTCTGCCTACTTTTCCTGCAGAATTAGCGAACTAAAGTAACATAATGGCCGCTGCTCCCGCGTATAATTGGGTCAATCAACTAGTGGGAAAACTAAAAGTTGATGATTTAATGTCCATCGCCATAATAGTCATGGGGAAATTCCAGCTATGCTATGTGCAATGCATTGTAAGATAGAAGTATCGCGTACGGTATTAGAACTATTCAAAGCAATAATTTCAAGAATACAAAATTTCACTCATTTTGTAACACAAGTGTTCACCAGTCATCGCTTAAATAACTAAAATCCAGATGGCGTCCATGTGCAAAAATTTAAATTTTTTAAAAACACTAGAACGTTTTTTCCTGGGATGGAAATTTTGGACTTTGGAACAACACTTGATCTAAAATAACAAGGAAAGTTTGGATAGAAAAATTATTTTTGTCGACATAAGTACAAAGGTGTATTATTTCAATACCTGAGAGCAATTAAACAAATCGTTTGTTCAGCCATTAATATTTAGCCATTTCTATTTTTATGTGTTCTACGTACTTCAAAGAACGCGACAGAAACTTTCCTGCTTGAGCAAGACCGACATAGAATAATTAACCATTGTAAAATAAGCTACATCATGCGCCTTCTCACTGTCTGTGACGTCACGTTTCCACAATGACAGCGTTGGGCTTCTAAATGGGAAACTACACAACAATCAACATCGCCCCTTTTGGTTGGTTATTCCTCGAATAATCAACCTATGTCAACATCGCCCCTTTTTAGAAGTCACGTTACCCGCGTGCTCTTTCTCTTTGCTGTTTTTTTTTTAATTTACCAGTTCTACATATCTACATTTTGTAAATGTACAAAAAACCGTAGTCAAATTTGTACACATTTTTGTATTTGATTAATTGTCGCATATTATTTATCATCTCATACCAGTTACAAATTTTCCAAATCTTCACACATTTCAACGTATTATTTGCGATTAAGCGTTCAATTTGAGGTGAGTTCTTTCGCTATTTCTCGTGCAGTCACAAGTTCGTGAATCAATTGATAATTTGTACTTCAATAGAGTAGACCTAGATCTTGACCGACGAGGAAAATTGTTTTCCTGCTTCACTCTACGTATTCGAAATTACGATAGGCAAGTAATACACCACCTGGTTCTTCGAAAAAAAATATCATTTCAACATTTTAGCGGTATTTAGAACTGATTTTCGGGCCTAAACGGTCAGGCCATGAGCCTGTGATTTGCCCCGTTAACTGTATTATAGTAACATCAACACGAACGTTGGACAACGAGGTACCTACTAACGTGTCCGCATATTGAGGCAGTGTAGGGAGGTTCTATTGCGTGGGTATTCGTCGTTATATGCATGACTAGTATGTCCAATAATAGTGCGCCCTGAATACGGAGAAGACCGTCGTTATCAATTTCAACAAGTCTGGGCGTGTATCCAGTCAGAAGATTCCTTCTGCCTACAATGGAGAAACGGTTAAATTGCTGAATTCAGTGAACTATCTGGGGATCCAGCTCAGCGGCTCGACATTATTCAGCAAAGCATGCTATTCTCGGATCAGTAAAACCAAAGTTGCCTCTGGTATAGTAGTGGGCACCCTGAACCGGGGCAGCTGCTCTTCCTGGGAGTCAATCACCAGAACCTTCAAGGCCTCAGTGTTGGGTGTTCTCTTGTATGGCGACGCTGTCTGGGACACCAAGGAGATTGAGTGCACGCAGGTGCAGTACTTCAGGCGCGTCCTTGGACTGCCACAGTGCACTCCAGGATATATGGTCAGACTCGAATCCGGAGAACCGCCCCTCGCGCTGGCAGTACTAAGACAGGCGCTCAGATTCAGAGCAAAGGTCCTTGATATGGATGGTCCGCGTTACCCGAAACAGTACCTACTAGCCCTCACTGCGCAGGACAAAAACCAAAAAAATGACCGTCGGTTCAATTTTCACAGGTGAAGGACTTGGCTGACAAATGCACAGGGAAAAAGCTGCAAGTAGAAACCGAAGCTTCTGCTGTACTCGCCTCAATTCCGCCAGGCTTCATCTGTTTGATCTCGACCTAGCCAGCCTATCTGGGTCTGCTTTCAGCGAGGCCTACTCCTACCTCAACACCCCTCGGCCCGGGCCACAAGAATACTTATGCCTGCAGGCCTCTTTCAGCCAGAAAAGGCTCCTCGCGCAAATAAGGATGATGGGGCACTACAGCGCAGCATTAAAAATTTGGAAAACTTGTCGCTTCAATTTGTCTCCAAAGGAAACATGCCCAGATTGCACCCTCCGCCAAGAGCAGACCCTCTTCCACGTCCTCTTCAGTTGCCTGCTATATAAATCGAAAAGAGAAGCGGTTTGCCCTCATCTCCTCCACCCCGAATACACCATTCCAATCATCCGCACACCAAATAAACTCGACTTGAAGAGACTTTTTAATTTCGTAAATGCTGTCCTAAACAGCAGAAACTTATTCCTTTTTGACTAGCAAGTAACTTGTTCCTTTTTCTCTAGTCATGTATGATTTCCTGTTTTATTATCATTTTTCCAATGTTTGAAGTGTACAATAATTATCTTCCAATATCATTATTCCTTAAGTATTCTCACTTCTTATGCAAAAAGTAAGCCTCATAATGATAATAATTTAGATATGTGCTTAAGATGCAATATTCGCTGTCAACTCAGCCTTATGTCATTTTGACAAATGAAGGTCTTTTGAATTGAATAATAGTGGTCATTATAATAACCTTGAGATTTCTGGGATTTAAGCACAATTTCTTCCTGCGCTGCACCAAAATGTACAGGCAACTTCGACTTATTAACAACGTTACTTTGTTTCAGAATGCCGAGTTTGAAGTTCATTTCATCTGTTTGCAATGCATAATCGCGACAAGAAAAAAGGTGGTAAGAGGAAAGCAAATCAGGAAGAGCTCCCAGTAAAGTCTGAACCCGAGGAAATCGAACGTTCCAACCACAAATACGTTCCTACCAAACACAACGTTCACGGTAACGAACGCGTCAAAAAGCTCAAACATGACAAGAAAAACGGTGATTTTGTTGACGGTTCGAGTTCGTCCTTACATGAAGATGTGAAGACAAAGAAGAAGAGAGTGTCGTGGAAGACAGAAATCGCCGAAAGTATTTCTATTCAGGTACTTTCGAGTAGCATTTGAGACCCAGATGTGACCTTTGTGCTTAACTCATTGCACCCAACAGTGGATGAAAATGGGTGTATTAACACGTTCGCTGGAGAAATGCAGGAAGCCATCTGATCAGTTCCTTACAATATTCTATACTTGTCAATGAATCTTGTTTTATTTGCTTTCATTATGGTGTGATGTCAAGAAAAGTGGTATTAATTGTAGATATAATTTATAGTTCAAAACAATATTAAAATTATTTCACACGTTTTAGTAAGATTTGGTGGGGAATTAAGTGAAACAGAATCTATCCATCCTTTATATTTAGGAAAAGGAAAAAAAACTATCCGAAAATAGCGCTACATAAATGTATTAAATTTGTTAAAGTAAAAGAGCTGTGAATTTTTCCACGATGGTTTATTATTCTTTAGAGCAAGAGTATGGGGAAAACAGTGAGTGTGGAAAGTATAGGACTCATTCCTGCCAATAGGTAGGTAGGTACCAATTTTGACCCGAACCCATCTCAATTTATTCAGAGTTCAAAGTTTAGTGGAAAATGGTACCCCACACGCATAGTTACCAGGAATCTTGAGAACCCACGTAGGTACCAATTTTGACCCGAACCCATCTCAATTTATTCAGAGTTCAAAGTTTAGTGGAAAATGGTACCCCACACGCATAGTTACCAGGAATCTTGAGAACCCACATTCGAAATAGGTAGATAGATATCAATTCTGACCCATAACCGGGACCGTCTCATTGGAGTCCAAAATTTAGTCGAAAAATCGCCGGAAATCTCGAAAACCCATTTTTTAAAAACACAGTTTGACCCCTACCCTCCCCAAATTTGGTCCGATCGGACTGAAATTTTTCGAGGACCAACTAGAGGCGGAAACGGGTCCCTGACCCGAATTTCAGATTTTCATAAAATGTTCTACTACCAAAATCGGCGTACGGTGGACGGACATTTTTGGGCCGAATCGGAGAGATTGACCTTTTTGTATGACAACATGGTTGATTATTCAAGAAATAACAACCAAAACATGCCTAGAATACAGAATCATCGCGGACGATTTTGCAGCATTTTTGATCTAGATATCTTGAATCGCGAACTGGCGAATTTGGGGCTAATCTGAGAGGACGGCATGGAGGCATACTGTAATTATTCAGGGAAATAATAAACCAAAATGAATCCAGTCACTGCTTGATTGTCCGTTTGCTCAAAAATATTCGTAATACTCCCAGAAGTAGGGCTCTGGACACGAGCACAATATGCGAGTCCTTAGGATTTTTCTTGTCTCTATGCATTGCATGTACAGTTTTCTTTGCTTGGTATTGTTGTTGGGAATAGTAGGGAATGAATACGGGCAGTTGAATGTATGATGATGGTGGGGGCAATCGCTGGTTCTGGTGTCTCAGGTGACAACCGGGAGACTATCTGCAGGTGGAAATCAGTTTGGATTGAGTTTTCTTTCTCCGCTGTACATATTGTACCAAACGCAAAAATTATTCAGATCAGATGGAAGATTGAATTCAGAACTTCTTTTACCGTTGGAGATTTTTCTAGGGCTGGACACTCACCGCTCATGGCGGCTGAACATACTTTGAATCTATAAAAATGTAGTTTACTATACGCAACGCTACCGAGCTGCAGCTGACGTGTTAAAATATGATTCTGGATCGGGGCTTGTGGTGTCAATTAATATGTTCACTGAGTTTTGGACGCTGAATCAATTTAGATGGACCCATTTTTCCGGTATTTACTCGTATCAACGACATCAAGCCGTCTAGGCTCGAGAATTAGTTGAATCTACCTTTTTTTCAGAAGCAGCCGAAACGTAAAAAACCAAAGAACGTCATCACTGCAAAAGAACGTTTTCTTTCCACCAACAAATGCGGCTTGTTATCTCTTCTCGCCAGCGCCCAAGAACAACC
This sequence comes from Cyrtorhinus lividipennis, assembly GCA_019603395.1. Taxonomy (NCBI): domain Eukaryota; kingdom Metazoa; phylum Arthropoda; class Insecta; order Hemiptera; family Miridae; genus Cyrtorhinus; species Cyrtorhinus lividipennis. The sequence continues at coordinate 1,057,695 of CM034008.1, read as the reverse complement.
CACCCACCCGCAGAAAAAGGTGAATTGTTTTAAGTAGTGTTTCGTAAAAGTACATGAAATCAAACATTTTCCAAAAGTGATCCTTTTCATTAATTGTATTTAATGTTTTTCTCTTTTCTTTTTACAGGTTGATAAAATTGAAACTCAACGGGCTTTGAAGAAAGCTAAACGAAAAGAACGGAAACTTGTACTCAGAGAGGCCAAAACTTTGGAAAAGAACGCCGACACCCTGGGTAAACGATTAAAGGGATTCCAAAATATTGTTGAGGTCAATAATGTCATAAAGGTGAGGAGAGTTTTTTCAGTATTTCTCTAACCACTAATTTTGCTGATTTTGGTTCCGTATAAACCCCGTACTGAGGGTTTTCAATTACTTTAAAAACCTCGCAAACGACGGCTTTTATGCTTTTCCAGTAATTTGTGATTAAATTTAGATTATTGTAAAATTTCCTGTTGTGGATTTTTCATGTAATCTGGTTTTGTTCACAGCCTCGTATTTATTGCTTGTTTCATTTATTACTTTTATTTGTCTTTAATATAATTTTTGTTGGGTTTCTTATTATTCTACAAGAGAACGGCTCTGCCGTCGTTTAGGAAATACTTGTCAAAAACTTAAGCATCGAGCAGTCTAGCGTCATAACCATAACCACTTTTCTTCTCTCGAAATGAGTATGACCGTACTTTTCCACTTTTCTCATTCAGATCCTTGATTTCAATTGTATTTTAGACGGAGGAAAATGAATCGGTAACAAACGATAAGAAAATGGACGTCAAAAGCGCTATCGATGGATGCGTCAGTGCCGTGTCCAGGAAGAGGGCGAGATCAGTGAGTACATTTGAATATAAACTTATTAAACGTCCGTGTATTGCCGCAGATAGAATAAAATATTTTAAAAAAATGAATTTTAACAAAAAAAAATCTTGAGCGTATAACAGCAGAAGGACGTTGGCGTTCTTTGAGAGATGTTATCATCCGGTACAAAATTGAATTGAATGCAATGTTTAGTAAATAAATATTAATACAAGTCAAAGTTGATCATTTCAAATTGTATTGAATTCACCTTATGATGATGTTAATGTGGTCGGGGCAGCATCGAACAGTCCTGTGTCATAATATGTTGCTTTCGTTTTTACCATAACCACTTTTCTTCTCTCGATATTATTTTACATTTATGCAATTGGCTGTGCTGATTTCTAACCAATCAGTATCAGCCTTACTTGTTTACTAAATTGCCTCAACAATTCCAGTTTGGTTGGCATTTCACGTCTGTTTACCGTGAATCAAGTAAAAAATTCAGCGTTTGGGAAAACCCGGGAAGACGTGGCGGTTCAAAAAGTGAACTGTCCAAAAGAAATAACTTTCAAAATGGTTAGAAATCTTTAAAATGTTGCACTCAAACTTCATTGAGGCTCTCAGTTGGGCCTGATTTTGAAAATGGGGTGTCGCAATTTGGTGTCCTAGACGTGGAGAGACTCTTTTCTTCTTTTCTTGCCACTTTTCGGGCACTGAATCGATTCAGACACAGCAATTATCCTCTTGTAGTTCACATCCGTTCATTCATCTACGTTCACCTTTGAGAGCAGAAAATTTCAAGTATTTTACGAAGGGAATTGTAAATTATTATGACTAATAGTACATACCCGCTCTTCCCAGATTTCACCTGAACGTGAAGTTGTGCCTGGATTCTTGTATAAGGAGCTGTCCCAAGAACAGAAAAAAACGTTCATCAGGCTCAGGGACAAAAGGAGAAAAATAGTCGCAGTAAGTATTGTTACTAACATTATCAATACTGCCTTTTTTCTAAATGATATCTAGAAAGTACCACTTTGTTCACAGACTCGACCAAAATTAATCCTACAAAACTCAGCAAACTTTTCGTCCATGTCGTTAGAAGATGACGAACGAACTCCTTTGACGTTAACGGACGTTCAGCATTTTTTGATCTACTCATTACATCATCATCATAGCACGGGGAACATCCCTTCGTAAGTTGCCGTCATTAAGTAAGCGATATTGATACGTAGATTAAATTTTACCATAAATTACGTGCTAAAAGCGTTTCTTGTCTTAGTTAATGCTGTAAAATGAAGTTTCTAATGGAAACTGATATCGAGGAAGAATGGTTGATAAACTTCGGGAACACATTACTTTTTTTTATCGCATACTCTATGTCTGCCTAAAAAAATCAAGTTACATTACAAGATTGTAAATAAATATATAAGAAAACGCTGCAAATTCTTACAAACGGGTTGGTAATTCCTCGAACCAGGCGCATGGAGACTAATATAAACCTCGGACCAGGCGCACATCGTGGTGTGGGCGGGGTCCCCGGACCCATTCCAATCGATTCAGGGTCCAAAATTTAGTGGAAAATGATACCCAACACGCCTAGGAACCAGAGAACTCTAAAAACAGACATTCGAAATGGGTAGATATGCACCCATTTTGACTCATAACCTCATCCAGAGGGCACCAATCGTTGCGACCCGTCTCATTGAATTCAGCTTTCAAAAGTTAGTGGAAAATCATAACCCACACGCCTAGGTACCAGAAATCTCGAAAATGTGTTGTCACTTTGGCTACGAATCTAACTTTAACAAACAAGGCGTGAATAGGGGAAATTCTTCGACTTAAAGTTATTTCCTCATTTAATTTCTACTATTGTCATCCTCATAGTACAAATATACAATAATAATAACGCATAATAATAATAAATTATTCTTTCCATAGTTGGGTGGTCCTGAAACACGCGACAAAATTGTCACGGATTGTTTGCCTCGTCGTTGACGGCGTCTCGTTAGCGGACTTCGTCAAAAATGAGAATGAACTTCCTGTAATGAGCGCTTTTAAATGTCAAATTGACGTCATCACGCCCTACTTATACGGCGGTGACTTTTTGACGGAGTTTCTTCACGTTCCTCTCACCCCGTCTCAGCGATTAAATTGATCAGAAGTAAGAACAGATCACGGGTAGAACAATCGAAGCGTTTCGCTGAATGATAATCAGGGCCTGCTGATTGAATTGTGGCTATTTTTAGGATACGGCAGTGTAGAAGAAGCGAGTTTGTACAATCAAGCGTTCCAGTACTGTTAAGAAGATCTACCCTGCCAGCGTCTTCTCTTCCAAGGTCAGTAGTTCGTAACACACTTAGCTGAAGGAGGACAATTTTGGTTCTTACTAGTTAAACTGGTTGAATAAAGGATTTTTAAAAGCTGCAAAATCTCTGCACTCCATGAGTGTGGAGTGTTCAGGACCCATTCCAATTGGTAGGAGGGTACCCATTTTGACCCGTACCCATCTACGGTGGCCACCAATCGGTGCGGGGCCCATCTCAACGGATTCAGCGTTAAAATTTAGTGGAAATTGTATCTCACATGCCTAATCCCCCCCCCCCCCTCCCCCCCAATTCTGAGAAATCGGCTGAACATTTTCGAGGACAAACTAAAACTGAGACGAGGTCCCCGACCAAAAATTTTCCAATTATTCGATAATTTTCTACTACCAAAAACGGACGGACATCTGTTATTTTTTTCCCCTGGGCAGCATGAAACGTAAACTGTCAAATTTAGGGGTCAATCGGGGAGGTTGGCCTCTGGCATGAAGGTATAGGTTGATTATCCAAGAAATAATAACCCAAAAAGTCACGATTGGCGACATATCAGAATTTAATTGTTCAAAGACGGCTTAATGTTTACCGTCTCATGTTGACAAAATTCATTAGGTTCACATACATCAAACTAAACTATATTACAGTACGGGGGGTTTGCACCAATTTGAGGTCCTCGTTTTGAAGTCATGATTGACGTAAATTCTCCATTTGAACCGTATTTTGAGAAAAAAAATTAATTTTATCAAGATTTTGAATTACGTTGTTGATTATTGTTTCAGAAAGAGTCAAAAAACGACAAAACAGCTAAGAATAAAGAAACTGGTGAACCAAAAAAGGACAAGTCTTTGAGAAGCGCAGGAGACGCGTTCCCACGAACTGAGCTGCTTTTGCGGAGTTGGGATCTCATCAAGGAACGAGTTCCCGTCCCTTATGCAATTGGTGGCATGTGGGCAAATAAGTGAGTTAATTGTGAATATGAGCAGCCCATCTTAGATAACACCCATTTACCAGTCGCTTTGATATGCCCCTGTAGGACTGACTGGTGGGTACTTATGACGAAGTAACGAGCATTAGCGGACGAAACACAACTTCTCTCTTAAGACAGAAGACATTTTTCGGCCTAATTTGTTTCCCTTTGTAGGTACAAAGACTTTTGTGTACACGAAGGACAATTACGATGAAGTCAACCGACGATTCCCCAATATGGGCTATTGACTGCTGAAATGTGTCAAAACCTCCTTTGGGTCCGAACTCACGAGGATATCATCATCAACGAGGAATTCGAGGTTGAACCCGATCACAATGAACCATCAAGAAAATTTCTACTTTTTGCCTCAGTCACCTGCTCATCCGAGGGTTTTGTTGTATGGTTGTGTACGAAACGTTGGTGAAACCCTACAACCCGATAGTGAACTACCTCACTCAATATTCAGGCATTACAAGGAAAGATTTGGCTGACGTGTACACGCGGTTGGAAGATGTTCACCATGACGTTCGTTCGCTCTTGCCCAGCGACGTCATTCTAGCCGGGTCATAGTATTGGGAACGATCTCTTGGCGATGAAGTGAGTCGATAAACTCCAGAAGACGACTAGACGATTATACTGACTAAACAGGGAAGCTAGGAGGCAAAAAAAGGCACTTTTAAGAATGAATCGTAAAATCAATTCTCAGGAGGCTACAAACACGAAAACTGTGCAGGCCCCACGTTTACCATTTTAGGTTGTATCCTCATTTCCGAGAAATGCACCCGACAGTGGTCTAATATCACCTTTACGTGTAAAATTTATTTATTACCCGCAGATGTTTCATCCGTACATCATCGACACGTCAACCTGTTTCAACTTGTCGGGAATTCGTCACATGAAGACCAAATTGAAAACACTAATGGCCGAACTTTTGTATGAGAGGATACAAGAAGGCGGCGCCAAGGGGCACGACTCAGTTGAGGACGCTGCGTCCTGCTTGAAGCTAATAAAAGCCAAGTTGGCGCGCGCTGTGAGTTTATCGTAATTTGTATTTAGGCGATGCTGTCCTGAAGAATGTGGCAATTAGCTGACGTATTTGTTTTGTAGCCATCGAATGGGGCGATGCAGTTCTCAGCGGTAAGCGATCTGAAGAAGAATCTGTCATCGCTCAGCAAATACTTCTGAGAAAGAAAGAAAAAAAAAAGAGCCCCACGTAAGCGTTTAAATGTATTCCCTCGTACGGAACACCATAGATGAAACTGTTATGACCATCATTCCTTATGACCACAGATTTACCCCACGGCTGCCAATTCTATCATCAGAAGTGGCCCGCGACATCACCAAACGGTCCAAAAAAGCGCAGAGACGCCTCCTGCCCCCACGATACCGAATGGGCCGCGCTTAACCTGCGCACTAGGTGGATCCTCACAATTTTCTGAACGCCATAGTGAGCCATTCGACGCTGAAATTTACTCCAAGTCCATCTTCACCCACATTTCTGGTCGCGACGAAAAGAAAAGTTTGTTGTTTATTTATTTAGTTTCAAATTTCGAATGATGCAAGTGTGAGCGGACGAACGTTAAACAATAATTTGCCTTGGCCTTGTTGTTTTTGCGTCAAAATGGGTATTTCTGAAGTGGGTTTTCACCATGTTTGGAGGTCGAGGTGAGTGGCGTATCATTTCCAGCTCGTGTTCTTTACGCTCATTAAAATATAGATATTTTCTTTCGCTCAACCGCCAAGTATATTTTAACCATCTCGAAACATTCTCCTATGTGGTCTTACTTGAATTTGCATTTTATCTGATTAGTCTCAAATAGTGTTTACGAATGGTACGCCACTAGGTCCTCAAAAATCCATTTTCAAAAAGCCATTTTAGCTCAAAGTTAGCTAAAAATGACTGGCTTATGTACTGGGTGGTAAAACCAAATCCCA